>JBBPKX010000001.1:102863-113160 GCA_038089435.1 Boletus austroedulis | reverse complement strand
CGCTCTGCCCCCTCGAGTGCTGTAGCATGAGCTTGCTTCCAGACTGCGAGCTCGACTTCTAGCTCTGCTAGACGGCTCTCCAGATCGACGTTTCGCTTAATTGTCACCGAGGAGAGGGCTGTGATGGTGTGTCAGAGTACCCAAAGTGGGGTTTTGACATGTGGGACACACTCAACAGTCGTGTGATCGTCTCGTCCCTTGCAAGGCGGAAACGAAAGTGTTGCATCAAGGCCTATAACACAATACTTAGGACCTGGTACACTTACCAAGCCTGTTGGCTGACCTCAGAAATCTGGGGCGTTGCCATAATAAAGGCAAGCAGGGTGAAGAGAAAATGGCGGACAAAAGGAGGGCGACCCTTTTTAAAGAATGGAAGGCGGTCGATGACCAGCGCCTATGAGTAGTTAATCAGGCTAGATTCCGGGGTTCTAGGTAGCCGATAAGGCAGGAGCATCTTGATCTCGAGCCAATGAAGATGAGATGGTACGGTTTCAGTAAAAGACGTCACGCGAACCTGTACTCGGCTCGCCTCCGTCGCGAATCAGAATCTATGACTCGAGTACGTCAATGGAAAGTTCCATCAGTATTGACGTGTTCATTAAAGTCCGCCGCGCCCAAGTCCTGGGAAAGACAAAAATTTTGGTGAAACTCATATATGTACATACAAATCGCTTGACACGCGGGCAAAGATCCCGACGACACATGAACTCATAAGTATCTAGACAACGCCGTGTCCTAGATGTCGTGAATTCAAGTACTGCGATGCATACCAGCTAACTCAAAGTCTAAGAGCGGTGCACCATAACACGATTAAACACTAACCAGCCTGGAACTTGCACCTGCCCACTTTGAAAAAGTAACAGCTCGATCCTTGGGGGCATGCATGTCCATACACACAGTCGTCGCCGAATGTACAGATGCCACCTAGGAGGACTGATGTAAGGCAGGGGAATGAACCAAAAAATAAGGAGAGTTGGCAGACCCTCGTTGGTGACTTTGCACGGTGTCTTCTTAGCATTCTCACTTAGTTCTACGTAGTGCTCTTCGTCCAAAAGCCAGTCATGCCCATATTTGCAGTCTGTTCCGTGTCGGCACTGTGCGAGATAAAACAAGGTGCAAGGTGCGGGGTTGTCTGTAGCTGTGCATAAGTGTAGTACAGACTACTGGTAAGCAACAACGGACGCTTGGACAGGGGCTGGACAGTGCAAGAGGCTGAGTCAACTGGTGTAAGTACAGGGAGATGGACTTACCAATTTGGGGTTAAGGCGGCGCTGTCTCGTTGGCGACGACATCCTGGGAGTAAAGTGAATGAGTTGCGCCGGATGGGCATCATTTGCATCAGTGGAGACGCTACTGTCGCTAGTTTCATATGCAAGGGGATCAGGGCGACCGCTTTGGAGAGCTGATTTATAACTTTGAAATGAGTTGCGTCTTGGACTGGAGTTAAGATTTTCTGCAGGAAGGTGAGGGGTAGATACTGAAGTTGTAGATGAATTAGATATCTGGCCGTTTTGGGCGGCAACCCTGGGGGGAATGGGTAATCCAGGAGGAGGACCGGAAGCAATAGCAATGTAAGAGAGAGGAACGAGTTTAGTAGCAATGAATAAATCTGGAATGCGAAGTTCTGGAAGTGCGAGTGCTTTGATATCGAGGGCGACTTCTGCGTAACCAGGCATTAGAATGAGTTTGTCACGGAAACCTTCAGTGATGGCTGAACGAAGAGCGTTGACGTAACCATTGTCGTGGGATCCTAGACAGAGTTGGGAGTAAGAAGATAGAAAAGGGGAAGAGAGATACCTCCGAATATAATTTTGTGGGTCTGGGGTAGGCGAATATTATCTTCGAGATAAACTGCAGGACAACGTGTTCAGGGTGAGGCGAAGAGGGAAGATGGTGCAAGTGACCTTTAATTTTAGCATCTGCAGCCTCTTTGCTGCCACCCACATCGACCATGAGGAAGCGCTCGGCGGCTTGGTTGAAGCCAATGATGAAGTCATCAAACTTGAGTCTGGCGGAAGAAAGGCCGACTTTTGCAAAGGTCTCGAGCAAGCCACGTTTGTTGTAAAATAGGTAGACCCAAAGCTGGAATTTTTCGTGACCGATATCGGCAACAAGGAAATTGCGGACGCCTTCAGTGAGCAACCTGGCAGCCTCGAGGCCACCTTCTTGGCCTCGAGCGAGGAAATCTTGGGAGAATATGGTGCCATCTCCATCCAAGAGACAGATGACACGTTTTTGGTGTCCCTAGGGGAGGGATAAGAGAGAGTGGGTAGGGGATGCTGTGGAGGATACCTTTAACGCATTGAGTTCAGCCACGAGGGCAGCTATTTCGTCGTTCTTGCGCTTTATGTCTGCCTGGGAAGTGGTATAGGCAGTGCGAAATGCTTCAAGGTTTGTGGATAGTTCAGTGTTGCGGTCTTCGTTGTCGCGCTCTCTGGCGAGCAAGGCATCAATTTCGGCTAAATTCGGTGAGATTGGCAGGTAATCCGGGTGAAAAGGACACACCAGATAACTGAGAGAGGGCGGTGCGACTGTAAAGAGAGTCAGTCGAGGGCACAAGAGACGGACGAGCACGCACACGGGATGACCCTCCATGACGAAGCTCAGGACACTGCAACGCCTTGATGTTGCCTCCGTGAGTACATACCCGTGGGAATATATCACGTGTGCGCGTCTCGATCACATGAGCGCGCGGTCCTCTCCCTTCCCCGTCATGTCTCTCTACGCGACCCTCGTCCGTCCAAGAAAGAAACGCGTCCACGACGACGACGACGACGGCGACGCGACACCGAAGCGACACCGAGTTGCGCACAGACCACCCACCCCGCCCCCCTCGAGACAGAGGCGCACCCGCTCGTTGCCCTCACACCTCGCCCGTCTCGAGACCGTCCACGCTGCCCTCCAACATGCCCTCTCCCATGCACTCGCCACCTGCGCCGTCTCGCCCTCGGAACAGACTGGCATCATCCGCAATGTCCTCAACCACCTCTCTATCGCCACCTACTCGGGGTTCACCACAAAGTTTGACGAGGACGACCTCGGACGTCTCTGTTGGATCTGGGAATGGGACCCCTCTTCCCTCCCAGTAGTCACCCCCGCCGATGACGATCTCAACCCCTTCCTCGCCCCCCTTCCCCCAAAGGACTGGACCCGTGGGTCAATGGGCTTCGTCATCAGTCCCACCTCCCATTACTCAAAGACTGCCGGTAAACGCGTCCCCGTCTACGGCATCGGCATCGAGGTCGAAATGGACATTGACAAGGGGATGGCCGGTGGCATGGCTGCCGTCGCGAGGTGGACTGCGGATGCCGACAAACGACGCAAAGAGTTTCGTTCAAAGCTCGACTCTTGGGTCAACGTACTCTGTTTCCTTTCCCTTTCTCTTTCCCGACTTACCTTTTTTTCTCGCAGAACCACTCGGGTACCACGCCAATCCCAAACGTGCCCTTGGCCGACCTGCCTCAACTCGTCATTCACACCCAGCCTTCGTCCCTCACTAGAGCGCTTGCGTCTGCGTCTCCAAATGGCGCGGCCGCCTTGGTAGACATCCTCCCCTCCTCCCCTTCCACTCCTTCCAAGTCCACTGCCAAAATCCGTGAATTCCCCGTGCCATTCCCGATTGCGAAACCGGATTTTTCACCATCTAAGCCTTCGTCACTCCTCCAAACACCTCGGCACAAGCGCGTCGATCCCCTTGCAGGACTCCTCACCCCACAGACACCCGCTCGTAAACGTCTGCAGTCCCAGGGCGCCCACGCACTCCCCACAACCCCCGTCCACCAACGTGGTCCTGACGCCGAGACTGCACCACTTACCCCGAGCACATCCCGACGTCAGGCCTTGTATGACCGCGTCCGCCTCAAATCACTGACGTCCACCCCCGTTAAAGCCAAAAGCACCGAGGTCCCAGGCGGTAAACTGACTAGAGATCAGATCCAGAAACTGGGTCAGGAAGAAATCCGCAGACGTTGCTTACTCGGTCGACTGGGTGGCATTGCCGAAAGTACCTGGATGTAAGTGCGAACCGTCTTATCAGCGCTTGTCAATTCTTAATTCATCTCACCAGGTTGTTCTCGTCTTCTGTCGGGCCAACCGCGACGCCAACCACGCGTAAGCGCAAGGCACTTCCCGCCAATGAAGTCGTTGCTGCCGTTGTGAAATCTTCCCCCATCCCAATGTCGACCTCGGAAGCCTCTGAGTCACTGAAGTTGCTGACAACGCTATGTCCGTTCTTCCTTAAATCGCTTGACATCAATGGCGAGGAATGGTTCGAAATGCCTCCTACCGCGTCGACCTCGGACACCACGGACAGCTCTCCTGCAAAACAAGACTCGTCGAGTCCGACAAAGCCATCGGGAAGTAAACTAGCCCCTCCCCCTAGCCCAGGGTCGAAATTATTCGCAGGCGGTCCTCCCGCAAGCCCCGGATCCAAATTGCATTTGGCCAGTGCTGAACAGTTGCTTACCCGGAGTCCCCGCAGAGTCAAGCGCGAGGCAGGAGGAATCAGGGAAGTCAGAGAGATAATCAGAAGAGAGTTGGAGCTTCATGATTGATCAACAGTGCTCTCATTTACTTGTGTTCATTGTCATCGCGATACCTTGTTATGTTACGCATCTTGTTTCCTGTACCTCCGACCTTTTAGCGACACCAATTCTACTCTACCCCGGTCAAAAACTCTCCCCACACTTCCTCAATGTAGTACAGTATGCTGATGTGACCACCCTGAAATGTCTTGACTTTGGTGTTCCTGTAAGCGGCGGCTAAGTACTCTGTCCAAGCTTGAGGAGCCTCCTTGTCCCCAGCGCTCGTCACAAGCATGACAAACGGACGAGAATGCTCCTCGTCCAATGCATCCGGCTTGAACCCCCAGTCCGCATGCAGAACAGAAGGTATGAGCTTGAAACCGTCCCAAGACGTCGCCACACTGCGCACGACGTTCTCTGCCATCCTCCTCTCCGTCTCACCCTCCGCTATACCCTCCCTGTCCCGCCATCGCGCATACGCCTCCCTCTCTGTCGCGTCCATCTTGTCGAACAAAAACCCCCTCAAAAACGTTTCCGCTTTATCGACCGTAGCCACCTGTCGCGCCATCACGACCGTCACGAGACGCACGAACAGGCCGCGTATCAGCGGCCACTGGCTCATCGGACCGACCATCAGATAATTGTTCCACGTCATGCACCTGGTATAGTTCTTGTCGTACCGAAACGGCGCGACGCTCCCCATGAGCAACACCCCGACGATGCACCGTCCGTACGGGAACGCGTCATAGGGCGCACCGTACAGGATCTGTGCTGGGACTGTGCCAAACGACCCGCCTGCGACGTAGAGAGTAATGTCTCTCCCGCGATCGGGATACATGTGGTCGAGCAGCGCGGTCATGTCGCGCGTGAGACAGTCGACGTACGACGTGGATGGGGGCGGCGGGGAGGTGTTGCCCCAACCGGGGAGCGTGGGGCAGATCTGGTGGACATTCTTGGATGCGAGGATACGAGATGCCCTTGTTGTCTCGCCGATCGTGAAGGCGCCGTGGAGGTAGAGGAGGACGGTCGTGCTGGACGCGTTTCCGGAGGTGGCGTAGGCGAGGGTGCGACCGCCTTGCAGTGCGAGCCTGTGCTCTTGGATGGGGCTGACCGTGCTCATGCTTGTTGGATTGGTTTATGGTGGGGACATTGTGTTTTAAAGTGTAATGACGGCTACGGCGCAGTCCTGTCTGCCAATGCCTCTGCGCCCCGCAGCCAGGGCACGGTCGAGTCAGGTTCAACCATCAGAGGTAGATGTGGCGGAGCAGAAGCCAGTACCTGCCCGCTTAGCTCAGTGGTAGAGCGCGTCACTTGTAATGATGAGGTCGGTTGTTCAATCCAGCCAGTGGGCATCTTTTTTCTCCTTCTCGGGTACTTTAGAAGATGCATTGGTTAGATCCGTATGGTTACATTGCAATCAATCGTCATTACTCCCTAGCTCCATCCGAACCGCCTTCTCATACTGCGCACAATCTACGACATGACCTTTCTTCCGACTCTGCTCCGCAGCGAACACCGTTAGATGACTCGTCAGTATTTGACTAACATCAACGCCGAGAACCGACTGATCGCCTGCTCGCACTGCATTAATGAATGCTCGAATAAGGCCCAAGTCTCCGCCGCCGTGACCGCCTCCCTCATTTGGAGGGTGATGTACCGTTTGCTTGCCAGTTCGGAAATCAGTCACAGTGAAGTTGTTCATATCGCCCACAATTTCGCCATGCGTGAAGTGAAGGCGCGTTTGGCGTTCACAAATAAGGGACGTGTACGCAACCATCGTAAACGCCGCGGTAGCCCCAGAAGAAAACTCGATATTGACCACCTTGAGGCGGATGGTTGAGTTGTTGGAGACGTGAACGGTTCGGACACGTACTTGGTGATCACAGACATCATTGTCGCTTTCGTAGACACATTTACCATAAGGACTGTTGCGCAATGCCTCCGTGATGTTCTCGATGTCGGGTATGCCATCGACGATCGTACTTGCTGGCCATCTGGTATTTCCATGGGATACCGGATCCAGGTATACTGTAGGTCCGTATAAGTAAGTGTCGGCTGTGTACGAGGAGCGTACTTTTCTTTGCGCTGTAAGGGCAGTCATGCTCGATGGGACATTCGAGGCATCGCGTCGCACTCCCAGCAGCTTCTGGTTTCCTGTCTCTTCTGAAATGCTGCAGAGAACCGAATGAAGACACCTTGGTCGGAGTAGCTGGGGACAGCCAGTGACAAAGAACATCGATATCGCTGGATAACCCCGTCAGATGGGAGTTACCAAAGCCGAGACGAGAAACATTCACTGGCAACTCTTGGTCATGAGGGAAAAGCAGCTATCTGCTTCCTTTCCCCAGTGGCCTCGGACGTACGAATGGGCAAAATGAAAGTAGCCGACAGGCTCGACATGGACGGTATTCACGAGCTCTCCTAGCTGGCCCGAGCGAACGACGTCTGTGACTGCCCTGGTGTATGGAGAGTAACGCAACACTACAACACCGCCATGAGCCCTGGTCGATACGCGGATGGTAATGGTGCATACCATGTCCCATGCCAAATATGATCCCAGCCTTGTTGACGGCCTTTTCCATCTCGACAAGATCGCGCAAGTTGGTTGCCATCGGTTTCTCGCACAGGATATGATATCCCTGCTGAGCAAACGCCAACACAACCTCCTTGTGCATGTGATCATGTACGGCGACGATGACAGCATCTGCCAGGCGCTTTCCGGCTGTTTCGAGCGTCTCTGTGGATGCCTTGAAGAGAGCTTGCCACGTATCGAAGACGAGGGTATCGTCGACGGCATGTGCCTTTGCAAAGCGGGCGCGGGTGTTGACGCGAGGCTCTGCGATCGCTACGACTTTGCATTGATGGGGTTGATCGAGGGCGTAGACCGCGTAACTCTGTAGACGTACTCGTCTCTGAGGGTCGACGCTGAGATGATAGACGTACCGAACCGCGCTGCCCACAGCCAATGACAGCGAGAGAGATGGGTACCTCCATCTTGGTCTTTGTGCCAGAAGCGCCCTACTAGGGTCTGGTACTTTGATTCCAGGACATGTGACTTGTCCATGACAAGCAGGAAGAGACCATGCCTCGTCTCCTACCGCGTCTGCTCAAACAGCCATCCCTCAACGTCAAACACGTCCCCAACGCGCAAAACGTCGGTCGTCGCAAACGAAAATCGTTGTTTCGACCGCTCTCGGTCGCCTTGCCGTCCTTTGAGCCTCGCGGACGGACGCGTTCGTTTCTGCTCGAGGAAAACCCGGTGACGGACAAATGGTTATTCGCAAGGCATAAACGTCTTCCACCAAAGGCGCGTCTGGGTCCTCGATCCGTCGTGCACGACGGACTCGACCCTCCGAGGGAGATGACCACCCAAGAACGCGAGTGGTGGTCGAGTCCATACCGTGCGTATGACCGCTTGTCTCCCAGCTTGGCTGTTCGAACCCACCGATAGTGAGAATGCTGGCTACCCCGTTGCGACAATGCACGCTCTCCAAACGGTATCTGCCCAACGGCACGTGGTGTTCTCATGTACGGCTGCCTTTCGTCCTGATCCATGTTTTAGATTTTCTGGTTAGACTGGCGGTGCTGCGCCTACCCCCAGTGCAAAGCAGGCCCTCGACGGCGGTCCTCATGCCGGATGGGCTTGAACATCCTCAATACAAGCGGAGGAAAGCACGCGTCGCGGTGTATGTGCCTTGCTGGAAGGAGGCCGTTCAGACGATGAAACCACCAGGTAGCTACCCCCTTTCCCCTTTTCCCTCGCCACCTCACCATACCAGTTCCAATCCCCCGCCACAGCGCACACATATTTCTCTCCAAACACCTCTGTGCGCACATCAACTACCTATTGCGTCTTCGCGTTCTCCAAGAACTCAAGGTGCTGATCAAGGCACTCAAGAAAAACCGGGACAGAATCGACGCGGACGCCACGATCCTGCGACGTCTAACACGATCCGAGTTCAAATCCTTGCGCGAGACGGGCATGGTACCCTACTCCGACGCCGTGGCAATCCTCGTCGTCCCTCCTGTCAACCGCGATCCGAGAACAAAATTGCGGCCTCGGCCGTCGCAAGAGCCAGACATTCCGTCCACCGAGTCTAGCGTCCCCACAAACACCGTGCACAAGAAGCCGCTTCCACCACTGTCGAGCCTGCATAGCGCGCGTCGTCCCTCTGAGGGCACACTGGAACAGGAATCGGACCATTCTCCGGGGATATCCATGTCGACATTTCTGCCAGAAGCGCGCGTTCCGATGTACAATGGCCTCACCATGTATCCGTTTCCACCACACCGTGCCGCGTTTCACAAGCTGCTCACCGAGCTACTCGACGTTGAACGACAGTTCCGTGGAACGCACCGGGTGACGACCACGAGGACAGACGAATTTAAGCGTGCAAAGGGAGATGACAAAGGGAGCCATGCGTTTCTTTTCGTTTCAAACGGACAGACTGTGAAGCGTGCGGACACGGCCGCGCTGGCGATTGCACTGTGGCGACTGAGGATGTGGGAGGGCGATGCGTTTGCTGATCAAAGCCAAGGCTGGGAGATTGGAAAAGAGTGGAGAATCGAGCAGAACGATCGTCCACAAGGATCGTGTTTGTGAACCGTACTTGTACAATACCGGGTGATACAAATTATTCTATGACCATTGGTGCTGGCTCGGAGGATTTCTTAAGAGGAGATGACAGTACCTCCTTGCCCTCCCAGAACTTGGGGAGCTGGTCGCCGGGTACAAACAACCTCTCGACGCTTTCTTCGGTGATGACACACATGCGAATGACACCTCCCGATGAGCCGTCTCGGGACATTGCCAGGGCGAGAGCTGTAAACGAAGAAGTATACACCCTAAGCAGGAGGACAAAGGTGGCCAACATACTATTCTTGACGAACTCGATGGTCTCGTCTCGGCCCCACCCCTCTCGGTAAGTGGCATCGCAATAGCCATATACATACGTTGACCCGGAACCTAGCCTCGGTCAGAGAGAGCACGACTGCAACAGGGTTCGACACACCTCCTATGGCCCAGGGCTGACGGAAAAGTCCGCCTCCGAGGGGAATGTTGTAGACGCTAGGACCAACTTCTTTGTCCCAACCAGCCACGATGATGCCCGCAGAAAGCGTGTCCTTGTTCTGGTAACACAACTTTTCGAAGAAAGAAGCAGTAGCGGCGACGGTGGGTGGGGTACCGTGTGTCTGCCTATGCTCGGACGTGTATCAGAACCTGTGGACGAGGACGAGAACGTGTTGACGCACGTATCTAGTTGGCAATGGTAGTGGACGACGTCGGCCACGGCCTGCGTGTCGGCTGCTGACCCCGATCGACAGCAATATATACGATCGTGGATGTGCGTGAGCTTGTCTGTGACACGGTTGGCCTGGATCGTGGTCAGAAACGGCACTGGGACGGGAAGGAACGACGGACGATGTAACTTCCGGTCGTGGTGCGACTGTCTGCGCCAATGACGACGCCTGTGTCGAATTGGACGGCCATGATGGATGTCTGCGAGAGGCCAGGTTGATAAAGGGTTTAGTGGGTGTCTGTTGATACGCACACCGAGGTTGACCTCGCCGGTTTTGAGCCTGTCCATGTCGATGTGGTCCATGATGAAGATGTAGAGTAGCTGACGCGTCTCCTCGTACACTTTTGAGACGCGGCTCGATCAACCAAGGACACTAGCAATAACTAACTAGTACACTCGTAGTATACTACCGAAAACTAACTAACTACACTACCGATAACTAACTAACTACACTACCGATAACTAACTAACTAC
>JBBPKX010000001.1:84010-102763 GCA_038089435.1 Boletus austroedulis | reverse complement strand
AACTAACTAACTACACTACCGATAACTAACTAACTACACTACCGATAACTAACTAACTACTATTACGCTGACATAATACCTATTGGCACTGCTGCTGACGCGTCTCACCATGCATTGACCAGATGGCCTCTCGACAGCTGGGCACGCTCTACCGCGAACTGCAGCGCGCGTTCGACGCTCGCCCGACCGACCTCAACAAATGCGGCGGGTTGTTGGACCAGCTCAAGGTGCGTTCGACGTGCAGCCAACGGACGTCGTTCAAGCGACCCCCAGATCGGTCTCATACAAACAGGCCTTCTCATCCCCACCTCAGAGTCAAACTTGCAAGACTTGGTCGTCGCTCGTAAGTCCACCAGGTCAACACCCCGACGTCTCACACACCCGCTACTCAGGCGACATCCTCGAGATCGGTGCCATTTGCAGCATACGTGCCAAAGACGTCCCTTCGTTTGATAGATTCTTCTCGCAGCTACAGGCGTTTTATACCGACTTTAGGTACCTCTCCGAGTCCACCGCGCTTGCGATCGCTCATGTCCTGCGCGTAGATCCGTCCTTCCCCCTTCGAAACGCGAGTTTCCCGTTCGCGGGTTGAACCTCATCCGTCTCCTCACCCAGAACAGGATTGCAGACTTCCACACCACCCTCGAGTCACTCCCTCTGCCCGCGGACAAAATCACTGCCAACCCCTACATCGCCCACCCTGTCAACCTCGAACGATGGCTCATGGAGGGAAGTTACTCCAAGGTCTGGAACGCAAGAGAAGAAGCACCCGCGGAAGAGTACAAGTTCTTTGTAGACAGCCTCATGGGAACGATCAGGTGCGTTGCCCACGCTTGCCATGTGCCGTCGACGTTGACGGGTACGCTAGAAACGAGATTGCGAGTTGTGAAGAGTCGGCATACGAGAGCCTGCCATTGAAGGACGCTGCCACGCTCCTCTTCTTCACTTCCCAGTCCGATCTTTTGAAGTTCGCACAAGAGGTGAGCCGTCGCCCGACTTTGTCACGTCAATGCTCAAGCCGTCATAGCGAGGATGGCATATAGATCTCACCGCAGGTCTCATCAAGTTTGCATGCAAGAACGACGAGCAGACGGAAATACCAAAACAGAAGCTCATTGCAGCGAACCTAGTGTACGCACGCGAACTCGAACAAATTGTGTAGACACCGTCCAATTGACCGATCGGACATGTTTGATTTCCGAGTGTACAAGATCGCATTCGACGGCTCTACTAAACACGAGTAGTTACTCGAAATTCTCCAGTGCTTCCTTTGCTTTTCGTTCCGCCTCCGCCAACAGATCAGCCGGTACGGGCGCGTGCAGCTCGTTTGTCTCACTGCCTACCCAGGACATCTCGAGCTCGAATTCTTTCTCTTTGTTGTCGTCGTGAACGAGGTATATTCTGCGGTGAGATCAGTAGCTGAAGCGGTACGAGGGACGGCAAACAGACATTCTTGCGGCCTCCATGACCGCCTCCCGTGTTGTAAGCTCCGAAAGTTTGAGTTTCTCTAGTTCTGTCTTGGCCAACTGTCGTCCCTTGCCAATGGCGGCTCCGTGGTATCCCTGGTCGACACATCGGCACGGACAAGCACTGCCTCAGGGAGAGAACGCACCAGGCAGACACCGCTAGGCTCTACGACATAGAGCGACGGTCCGGTCTTGTCGATTCCCGCAAAGATGGTGCTGATCCCGAATGGCCGGACAGACGAGTAGAGCGTATACATTTGTGCATAAAGTGCCAAACGATTTGAAATGTGCTACGGGAAGAACATCAATCACTCAGACGTGAGCAAGGCTAAGCATACCTTGACGGTCGGTTGTTCTCTCGAGAGATCGCGGAAGCTTGTACATTCGGAGCGTGCCCTGTTTGAAATACTGCGGCCATCTGCAAGAAGCCCTGCGGTAGCCTAGATTGGATCAGTACAAGTCATGTAATACGGGAGAGTCGGGGACTTACCATGCCGATATGTCTGTCTATCGTTTGGATACGTCGATTGGCTCCTGGGACGAGGAGTTTCGAGTGGATGAGTTTCTCAACGGCAAGAACGATACCGTCCTTGACTCTGAGGCCGATCGCGGTGCTAAATAACACGAATTGACGAGTACGATCGGTGAAGAGGCAGATAGAGGCATACCCCGAGTTCTCGACAGCCTTGTTAGCATACTCGACCTAGACGGCATACGTCTGAACTGGACGGAGATTTCTGTGATGATGACGCACCTGAAATATGCGCCCGTCTGGCGAGTAAGTGCTCGCCGAAAGATCGTAGCCTGTGCCGATGGAGGTCATCGTGGTCAATGAGCAAGTCTGATCGTACGCGCAAGCTAGCGTCGCGTCCGTGAGAAAGACGAACCGAGCCAAGCCAGACGCGACAACGAGCCGGTTCACAGTGCTCATCATCGACCACGACGACGACTCGATGGAGTCAGCGGACGCCATCGCGCACGACGACTGGCACACATTACTCGATGCGCACCCCATCTTTCGCCACTCTGCTCACTCTCAGCCGGGACGAGACAATGAGGTACCCCTCGAGCTTTCGACCGTCACCCTCGCCGGCTCCGAGCATGACTATGTCCTCTCGGGTCGCCGCCAGCTCATGGCTCTGAAAGATGCAGACATTATCGTCGCTGTGGGCTCAGAACTCAGGATGACATCCCTATGGGACGCCAAGCTAGGTCGCGAAACGGGCAAGTCCTACAAGGTAAGTGGTAGCACGTACCCGACGAGGTTCAGACATGGAAAGAGTCAATGCCAGGTCCTCCACGTCCCGACCGTCGACTTTCAAATCCACCAACTGGCACTGAATCCTAGTGGCAAGCTCCTTGCAGTCGCGGGTGCATACCAGGTCGCGGTGGTCGTTTTACCGCGCGCTGGTTACCAAAAAGTCGTGTCTTCGTCCATCGACTGCAAGTACGCACTCTCTTTGTTTGTCACGCCTTGCATTTACCGTCATCATAGGGCGGTCCAAGTGGGGCAATTCTATCACGGGACGACATCCTCTGTGCCTATTGCCAAGGTTGATTGGCATCCATGGGGAGAGGCAGGATCAACGCTCATGGTCATGACCGTAGACGGGAAACTCAGGTGAGCTATCATCGATGCTGTTTTGATTCGCACTCATTGTCTATCAACTGCAGGGAGTACGATATCTCGGTCGACTCAGAGGAACCTCAACAAGTACTCTCCTTCATCCCGGAGAAAAAATCAGGATCGTTCGTTGCACAGGATCCCGCAGAATGCGAAGTTACCTCTTTCACTCTTGGCAAAGGGAGGGCTGATTGGGGCCCATTGACCGTATATGCCTTGACTCGCTCAGGAGACATATACGCCATCTGTCCCTACTTGCCTTACAACGCGTCCGTATCTTGTCCTCATATACTTTGTCGTACACATTACTGAAAACCACCAAATCCAGGTCGGTCCCATCTTCGTTCGTCCATGCTCTGGAATGTTTTATCGCCGCAAAACAAGAATTCGTTTCTCAAGACTCAGCAGCAGCCTCCAATCTCACTACTCTCTACGACTATCAACATAAATACGTTTCTGCTCTCATCAAGCAACTTCCTCCAGGCAGTGTTCTGTCTGCCGTATCATTTTCTATGCCCATGCACCCCCCGAGCACCATTAAAAGTCAGCCTCTGAGACAGGGGCCATTCCTTCTTCAACCTTCTCCGCATGTATTGGAGGATAGCGAAGGGGGGGATGCAACGGACATTACTTATATGGCCTTTGCGGATGATGGGGATGAAGATTACGAGGGGGAGACAGAGAGACTTGGAGTCATTGTCATAACATGTCAGGATGGAAAGGTGGATGTTTATTTGGACGTTGAGAAAATCGAGGCTCGATGGGAGAGTAAACAAGTGAGCTTTCGTTTTGTCTCCGTGATCGCGTGGGCGATGCTGAATCTTATGGCAGGAAAGAGGCAATGAACTCCCCATGTTCGCTGTGTATGAAACGATCGACCTCGGTGTCATCTCCATGCTCAAAGCCCCATCCTCCTCGGGCAACTCGCATTTGGATCTATTACAAGCGAACCACCCTGTCATCCTTCCCGACCCAATACATGACGATACTATTTATGTCTATCACGCTTTTGGAGTCCATTCACTGGAGTTTGGAGATCTACTTCGCAGCTTAGCAACGGCTCTGCATGCAGATGACGGCGGAGCCACATTGACCGACACACTCGAAAAATCGGTGGGGACAAATGTATCCCCGGTTTTGAGTACATTTTCCGTCCAGCGGCGGTAAGCAGAATGACAGAATATGCCCTGCGTTGTTGCTCAACTTTTTCCAAGGTGTTCTAACCCGGTGATAGCCTTGTGTGTACCTAATGATGTTTACCTCTCCTACAGTATTCTCATTCTTACGTCTGTCTTCCGAATTGCATCCTTCCCGTTGAACCTCCGCACGACCTACCCCAATAACGTTACTCCTCTTCCATCCGAGCCATCGGTGTCGAGCATCACATTGTCTCCTCCCAAAGAACTCACTGCACCCGCGGCGTTTGCCCCTAGTGGCTTGCTTACTTCTCTGAACGGACCTCCTGCATACATCTCTCTACTGGGTACGGAACCGTTCGTACCCCCAGCGATACTAACCCGTCGTACATCGCTTCCCCGAGTCGCCCCGGGAACGTCGGCACGCGAGTTCATGCTCACGCCAGATTCGCTTCGTTTCCTTGCAACACAAGTGACGGCGATAACGACGCATATAAGATCGGTGATGGTGGCTCACAAGAGCGTCGAGGAGAGGGTTGGACTACAAGACGCAGAATTTGCGAGAATGCGAGATAAATGCAGGGAAATGGTTGGCCTCCTCGAGTCGTTGAAAAAAAGGTCGACGGATATGGATGGAGGGGAGGAAGAGGGGATTATGGGGAGGGTGGGGAGGATCAAAGAGAGACACAAGGAGTTGATGGGAAGGGCTGAGAGGATTTTGCAAGTGCTGATGAACGGGGCGTTACCTGAGCTGAGTGAATGCGAGATGAAATGGTTCGGGGAGCTGGCGAGGATGAAGGCCGATGTCATTGGTTCAGGAAAGTTTGACGAAGGATCCTTGAAGGCAAGGACTGCTCTGGTGCGCGACCATTGGTATTATTTGGTGGTGATCGATACTTATTTCGGTGCAGCTGAAACGAGAGTACGAGCGCACCATGCCTAGTTTGAAGGATGTCGTGCTAAAAGAAGAGCAAAGGAGGAAGCTCGTTTCTGATAACTCGCGGTCACTTGGCGTTTCGCAAGCGTTTGGGTTGGGGGAACGGTCTAGTATCGAGTACGCCCAGCATTTGAAAATATTATGGTATGCTGACCGCCGTCACACAGAAAAACCAAGATTGCAGAGTTGGAAAAGGAGATTGTCAAGATGGCGTCGCAGATGCAACTCTCGCTCGGTCGACCACCGTCAGAGACAGATTGAGTGAGCTGTACTAGGATAGGGGCTTGTACTAATATGGTAACTCCGATTTTCACACTCCGAGCGTGATGTTGTATGTCACGCGTTTGTGACAGGAGGCAAGAAATGTTTAGCTCGCTCAAACCGACGACAGACGCGTCGGAAAAGAAAGACTCGTGTTGGTAGCGCATTCGTACGACGCTGAAACGAGCTCATCTCCTCACAGCATCGACGCCCATTCCGAGTCTGTTTGGAGCGAAACCAGCTCCAACTGCAGCACCGTCAAGTCAGTCGGTCGTGGTTGCACACCGTCGTACACTCACACTACGTCATAGCAACTTTGGGCATATCGTTACTACCACAGAAAGACGTCGACAAGCCCAAGGATGGTAAGTCGCACGTCCTGGAATCACCGTACGACGGTCATCCATCTCCACAGCTACGCCTCTCACCACCACCATCTCTGTACCGCCTCCGTCCATGCTGAGAGGCAAGACGATCGAAGAGATCGTCAACAAGTGGACAGCAGACCTCGATAGCCACGTCCGAGAATTCAACAAATTCGCAGGCGAGGTCGCCGTATGGGACCGCGCCTTGATGGAGAATGGCAACAACGTAAGTACCGGCCCCACTGGGCAGTCAGGTCCTCAGTCCCGTGCACAGCTGGCTGCGATATACAGCCACGTCTTGGCTGTCGAACGCGAGCAGACCGACATCGAGCAAGCACTCGATCACGTTGAGCAACAACAAAAAGATCTGTCGACCACGTTGGATGCCTATGAACGGTCCGTTGGGGAGGTGTTGGGTGGTCAAGGTGGCAGCCTTCGTGCGCTCGACACGGGCCCCGCAGATACGGAACGTGATAAAAAGTGAGTCAGCCGTCCTTTTTTTTTGAAACACCACGGCATGTCTCATGATTACCGATGTCTCTGCCAGTTACGTCCTCGCGACCGAGTTGCACGCACATCTCGATGATCTCTCGGGGTCTCTCACTCAGATGATCGATTCCGTTAATGCTCTGTCAACAACGCCGGCTGCCAACGGGTCCTCCCATGGCAGTGAAGATCCGATGGTACAAATTTCGCAGATTCTGAGTAGCCACTTAGAAAGCCTGCAATGGATCGATGGAGCTGTGCGTGAGGTCGAGAGCAAGGTGAACGAGGTGGAAAGAAGGGTGCGCGATGCAGGCGTAAATGGCCACATGCTGAGCAACAGTACAGCCCACAAACAACGGGGTTTCGGCCTGTCCCGATAAGCATACTTCTCATTCCGCGGATTTGTACGTTATGACATGGCTGTACAATCCTAAATATGATCAATCTTGCAATTCATAGCGTCATAGCGAGGGTACTCTGTGCAATCCTAAGGAATGGAATTCCTACGTAAAGTGAGCACCTCCCTGCAGAGAATATTATGAGCTTGTAGGGTATACTTGACGTCACGGTGGATCAGCGGCTCAGGGGACTGCGTGCGCGAATACGTTCGCCGTAGTAATAAATCCACACCGGGAATGGGATGCCAAAAACAATAGCAAGTCCTGCAAGCAGTGAGTTTCCGCCACCGTAACCTAACCTGGCATATGTCTGTGTCCCGAACAAGGGGAATACGAATCCAAGGAAAGAACGGAACACCTATAGAGACTTCATCAGGGTCTCATTCTCGCAGTGAACACAAGTGGGACGCACGGCTGCTGCTGCCAACGCACTGGCAGAGTACGTAAAGGTATCAACGAGATACAGCTGAATCGGGAGACTGAAACCATCTCTAGTTGTGAGAACACGCCGTTCGACCAAGACGGTGGAAAACACGTACAAGATCATCAACAGGCTGAAACCATAGATCGTCGTTCCAATGATGGGCATGATCCAGTGGATCCTGGCCTGAGCTGACCAACCATACCAACTAGGGAACGGGCGCGGTCAGCATACAGGTCAACTTCTCAGACGTCCGCTTACAGTAGCCCGATAGGGGCAAAGAGGGAACCGAGTATGAGTGCTGGGATACGCATCTCAGGCTTTCCTTGCCCGCCGTTCTTTGCTGCCAACTGAGGGTTCGGTGAGTCGTCAAAAGGTCTCGACCGACGGCGAGCGCGTACCTGATGATATATTCGGTCCGATATCTTTACGCTCAATAGTGTAGCTGTACAGAAACCTAACCCAAGACCAAGGTATGCCAAGCCCCCGGTCCCGACGTTGAAGTGATACACCTTAGAAAACAGGTCTTGGAGGGGTCAGTGCTAGCGCCAAGCCGTACGGCCACGGGGCTTACCGGGGAATGTAGCAAACATCAGGTAATAGATGCCTAGTGGACACTCAGGACGACAACTTGAAGCTTACGGTTGTGACACTGACCGTATACCCTGAAGAAAGTTCATCAAATTCCTCTTCCCATACTTGAAAACTGAGACTTACAATGCCATATATAGGCTAAGAATGAAACAAATGAAGCTTCGGGTGAGAAGGATTACCGGTCGTTTCAGGTTCAGCCACAGATAGTCCCATCCGGCCTGCACAGGGATCGCATTATCGACTTCCTGTTCTAGATCCATGCCTTGTGCGTAAAGTCGCCGGCGAATCACAGGGGCATACGTCTCCCTAAGAAGAGGAATCGCGAGAGCAGCAGCGATGCCACACAAACCAGAGATCACGTAAAAAACGTATTGAACACCAATCGTCTGCGAGATAAATCCACCCATGATGGGTCCAATTGCCGGGCCTAGACACATGCATGAGTCGTGAAGCTTCCAGTGACAAGCAAGGTTACCGATCAATGGGCCAAGAGAGTACATTGCCATGGCAGATGCGCGTTCCCTCTCCGAGAAGAGGTCACTAATAACACCTCCGCCACACGCGATTGGTGCACTTCCAGCAATGCCAGCTACCTAATGTTAGCTGAGTCTGGTATGTTGGCTGAAAAGGGCGCATACAGAGGAAGCGAAAACCAATGAATGCACTGGCAGTTGGTGCCATGGCGCAACCCAGGTTGAAGCAGAGGAATACCAAGTTAGAGAGGTGCAACACCTAAGGATTGTGAGAACGAAGGATGTACGTAAATTTGCAAGGGCTTACCCAGGCGCGACCGTACATCTCAGACAAGGGTCCCAAGAACAAGGGTCCAATGGCAAAGGACAGAAGAAATATGCTGAGAGTCAATGCGAGGATAGTAGGATTTGTAATATTATATTTCAGCGCGAGATCTGGGAGACCAGGCGCCATCATGGAACTAGCGAGTGGAGTGACGAGCGTGTAGAAGGACACCTGTAGGCGCTAAATTGGGGACAGCAGTTACAAAAAGTGAACACCGACGAGAGATACTGCTATCCATTTCCTCGACGGAGACCAGTTTCGAGGATTGTGAGGGTTGTGTTCCCAGACGTCCTTGTCCTCTGCTTTTTTGTCAAAAACGGTAGGCTCCTCTTTGCCTGGATGGGTGAATCCATCCATGCGCCCCTTGCGACCACCGACATGTGTGGGCGACGATGCAATCGAGACAGTGTCATCTGCAGCTGGCATCGCGGTCAGTGGTTAGGTGGGAACTAAACTGTGGGTTTTATGAAGAACGGCACTCGCTTAAGAGAGCGCATGCATCGGCCGTGGTATGACTGAACACTCATGACGTTCGCTGATATGTATTGCCATGCGTCCCCAAAAAAGGGAATTGTACTAGATAGTTGGTCAGGCACCGCTACACGACACTGTACCGTCCAGCGACAGCGCTTGGGTTTCTCATCTCCGCTTGCAACGCAGCAGCAGACGCTTCAATAAGCAGCCGCTTGATCTCCCGCACCGCTTGCTCGACCTGCAAGGATCAGTTGTCAGACAATGTCTTGTCCCGGAATCAACCATTGAACGTACTCTATATTCTTCATTCGATTCGACGAGCAAATGGAGCTTTGGTGGACCCTCCGCTGGTGGTTCCTTGCCGGCCTCGTAATAAATTCCTATTTACACATGACAGATCAGTAATGGTACAAATATTGCACAATCACGTCACTTACCCTTGTTGGTGACGGATGCCCCAGTCATATCGATGAGCTGTTGTACAGATGTGCGTGAATCAAAGGTAATGGATCAGTGGCAATTCAGACATACCTGGACCATCGTCTCTTTGTTCGTAACACGCCACCTCGCTTTTTGCGGATAGTCGTTGATGGGTATGATGGCGTGGAAGTCCGTCGAGTCAGGATTCACCTTTCTACCCCCGCTCTCTTCGTGCTGAATCTGAGACTGAAGCACAAGTTTCATGGCTTTCAACTGTGCATTTAGCTTCGCGACCACGCTCAGCGCTTGTTTCTGAGCCGGTGAATCCTTGCCTGCCCGATTAGCGGCGTCTTGAGCCGTCTTAATTTGCGCTTGTATCTTCTCCTCTTCTTTCGCGTGTGCAAGTCGCCGCGCGGCGACAGCAGCCCCAGGAATGCCCAGAACCTTTGACGAGTCCGGCGCTGGGCCACGTCTGATCTCTACCTTGAAATTGCCGAAAGTCATGTCATCGCCACCAGTAGTAGTGCTGGCTTTCTGTGTTTCCTCCGCTTTCTCCTCTTCTGGCTCGCCGTATGCTTTACGCTCCGCACGGTCCTTGGCCTCTCGCTCCTTGTCGAGTCTGTCCAGGCCCTTGCCCCCAAATCCAGATCCTGCCACTTGCGCTTTACCAGTTTTGACTTTCTCCAAAAAGCCTATGTATAAAGTCCTTAGTCAATGATGTAACAAAATGAGTTCACAAACATACCGTTCGCCAATTCCTCAAGTTCTTTGGGTGTCGCCGCATTACTAGCTTTCAAGGCGCGATATATGTCGACCGAGTACCTTTCTTGCTCGGGAGTGATGAACGTAACACAAGTGCCCTTGTTTCCAGCACGCCCCGTCCTACCAGCACGATGCACGTAGTCTTCCATGTGGTTCGGAGCATCGAAATTTATGACGAGTTTCAGTTGCTTGACATCCAACCCACGAGCAGCAACGGATGTGGCAATGACGATAGGAACTACACCAGACTTGAAATCAGCGATGGTCGAGTCGCGATCTACTTGGTCTTTTCCTCCGTGAAGAGACATGCACAAATACCCCTTTCGCATGAGGTCACGCAACAAATTATCAGCAGCCTCCTGCCGATCCACAAAGATAAGTGTCCTGCACTCTGGATCCTCGTTGTACATTTGTCCGAGGATTTCCAATAGCCGGTTGAACTTTGTTTCTTCCGCACGAACCTCCACAAGCTGCTCGATTTCTGCAGCAACAACTGAGCGACCTCCAACTGTGATTTCAAGTGGTTTCTGCAAAATCTTTCGGGCAAGAGAGTCCATTTGTTTCGGGAAGGTTGCAGAGAATAGGACGGTTTGTCGATCCGGACGAATATTGTTGACAATCTTCATCACCTGTGGTTCAAAACCCATGTCAAACATTCTGTCCGCTTCGTCAAGCACGACATAGGTGACCCGCTTCAAGTTCGTTACACGACCAGAGTTGGCTGTCAAAAGATCTATCATGCGTCCCGGGGTGCAGACGATGATTTCCGCGCCCTTCTTGAGCTCGGCAATCTGATCTTTGATCGGAGAACCACCGTATGCACAGACGGCCTGACAATTCAAAATCATTAGCACGCAATGAAGTAGGACCAAAATATAAAGAGCGTACCCGTAAGTTCATTACCCTCAAAAATGGCTTGCACTCTCGGTGAATCTGCACGGCAAGCTCGCGCGTGGGAGTCATGACTATCGCCAGAGGCCCTTCCATCTGCTCAAGTGGCCGTTGGTCCTTAATGTGTCGGAAGAGAGGTAGAAGAAATGCAATTGTTTTGCCAGAGCCTGTCTTGGCAACTCCAATAACGTCTCTGCCCGACATGATTGCGGGTATAGCTTGCGCTTGGATAGCAGTCGGTGCAATGTAATTAAGTCTTTTGATAACATCCAAGCTGGGCAAGATCAATAAGGCTATCATGCGAGGCAAGCGAACTGCGTACCAACTTGCAGGGAGACCGAAGTGGCTCCACTTTGTGACGGGACGAGGACAGTCAACGCCACGGATTTTGATACCGTCTAGCTCGAGTCTTAAGAGGTCAGCCTCTTCGTCCGTCATGGCGGCGATGTCTGGTGGAGGGATATAGAATTCCTTTCTGAAAGGCTCATACTTGACGCGAGAGTGGTCAACGGCGGCGATGTCTTTTTTCTTCGCTTTCTTGGCAGCCAACGCAAGAATGTCTTCCGGATTCAACTCGGTAGCATCAAGTTCATCCTCGACGACTGGTTCCGTGACCTCCTCGCTACCTTCTTCAGCCATACGTTCATCAAGCCGAACGCGCGAAAGAGCGCGATCGCCACTCATTTTCAGCATGTCCTCCTCGTTGACCTTCTTCACCTCCTCTTTGACACCGCTCATAAAGGCATCAAGGGGGTCCGTCTCTTCGTCCTCTTCCATAGCGTCTGCAGCCTTGTTCTTCAGCGCCTGGTCCATTCGGTTTGCTTCCTCGTCATCGTCATCGACTTCAAGGTCACCGACACTGGCCTCTCCGTCAGCCATAGTCATATCGACAGCAGGCATGTCACCGAGAGTCTCTAGCTTGCGCTTCGTCTCTTCCGAGTCATCCATTACTGCCGCAGCAGCTTTCGACGCTTTCAGTACTTCGGGTTTCAATGGCAAGCCTTTCAGGCCAAGGCCAGTCAAGGCTGCGCGGTTCAGTGACGTCCCAGTTTTTGCAGGTGATGGAGCCGGGGGTGCTACAAGGCAAGATCAAGTGATGTGAAACCTTAACAGAACAATGATACAATGCGATGACTAACCTGGTGCAGACTTTCCAGCGAGCGCCATGGCTTTTGCTTTTGCTTCATCAAGTGCCTTTTTAGCCTCCCGTTCCTTCTTCCAAGCCTCGAGTTTCGCTCGTTTGGCCTTCATTTTTTCGTCTTCTGGAGCTGGAGGAGGCGTCGGTGTAGCTTCTAGGGTGGCCTTGGGCGTGACCGGCGAAAGAGGTCGACGATCACGCTCCCGACGATCAGGTGAGCGAGAGGACCGCCTGTCATCACGCCGATCCTCTTTCCGGTCACCTCGATGCCCCTCTCTCCGTCGGTCATCGCGGTAACGGTCATCCCGGTAGCGTTCTCTGTCTCTATCCCTTGCCCTGTCTCTGTCTCTGTCTCTGTCTCTGTCTCTGTCTCTGTCCCTGTCCCTGTCTCTGTCTCTGTCCCTGTCCCTGTCCCTGTCCCTGTCTCTGTCCCTATCCCTATCCCTATCCCTGTCCCTGTCCCTGTCCCGGGTTCTGTCTCTCTCGTCGTCGTATCGCCTGCTGGGTCTTTGGGTATTCCGCCTAGTCGGCGAAGGGGACCGAGGTGAACGGTGAGAAGGTCTTACCCTTTTGTTTGAGCTGTCTGGAGAATAGGATCTTTCCCTGCGAGCCATGGATAGGAAAAAAAGAAAGAAAGGAAGGAAGAATACGGAGAAGCAACAGTGTGTGTGGCACACAAATGGAAGTTATTTGGTCTTGTTAGGATCACAAGTCCTTGACTAATCTCCGTAGTATTACGTAAAGTAAGGTTACGCTTCAACCATGGCGAGCGACATTCTCGATCCAGCTGCACTCACAACACAGCTTGTGGCTCTCCTTCCACAGTCTAACAGGCGTATTACTTCTGCTCATGATGGACTAGCAGCTCTCGTTCATGCGATATTCACCACACTTGGATTCCGCTTGATCGCCATCGACGATACGTCGTCCGGGGGAACCTTCCCAGACAACGTCTTACCTGAAGACTGGAACACCAAGGGACAGACAGACCACTGTTTGAGATATAGACACGAACAGAGTAGCCTTGAATTCCTTGTAAAAGTTGTCAAACTCGGTCAGCGGACTCTGATCAATGCCATCGCCCTCGAAGTACGCTATCATCCTATCTGACAGCTCCCCCTACTTGACGTGACTTCAGAGTGATAAATCTGCCTCGTTGGATATATCTACCAATGATTTTACCTCCCCTTCGTTTTATCCCTACGATGCTTCCAAAGCGGACGCTGCGCCCCCTGTCCACGGTTTTATATCCTCAAATCGCATCGCCGATTTTGTCTCGCAGCTCAAGCTCAAAATTGTACAAAAACTCGTGCCGGGATTGAGGAAGGAAGGTTATACGGAAGAAACTGAGGAGGCTTCCACGAGTGCGACAGCCGCCAATTTTCCACAAGCCGCTCGCCCCTCTCGTCCGAGACCCACCACGCCCCCTTTTCCCGAGGACATTCCCTACCGCTTCCCCCCAAACCAACGCCCATATAATCCGTTGGAGATTGGAAGGCGGGATCTAGATCCTTTTGGAGCTGATACATTTATGCCTCCCTCTTTGTTTCCGCCTCACGGAGGCGATGGGATGTATGTTGGTCCTGACCACCCAATATTTGGCTCCCGCGATCCGGGACGCAGACCAGTCGAACCCAGGGGTCCGTGGGGCGGCGATGGTTACCTTCCCCCTTTAGGTGCACCCCCTGGGGCTCGCTTCGACCCTATAGGTCCGAACCCTAACAGCCCGTTACGGCCTATGTTTGGCAGAAGACCACGCGGGGGCGGGCCTGGCACGAGAGAACCCGACAACGATGAATTTATGCCTCCTGGGGTGGTACGTATGTGTTGCTAGCTGTTGGACAGAACGCTAAACAATTTCTCAGGGCGACATGTTCATGTAAAGTATTCGCTTTGTGATGGGAAAAGAAGCAAAATACTGTATTACCAAAGACAAGGTGTACTTTTTCGTTCTCGATTGTTCTGTACTGCGAGATTGTTGCTGTGAACTGGTTGGCTGCGTGTACATATGGTTCAGACTAACTAACCGAAAACGGCAAGGGCAACTCGGGTAAGTATATAAAGAGCCTTGCCGATTCCCCAGTCATATTTCCTCCCTAACACTCCGATCCTGCTTCAGCATTCTCGACGATATGGGTCCTATGAGGGCTAGTAGCCCACAGTCCCCAACTTCTCCAACCCGCGCCAAAAAGACAGCACTACCACCAGGCTTCAGGGCAACACCAAAGCCAAAGTCGAAATCCATTGTAGACATGTCTGTGAGGGAGTTGCACGACCAGCACGACCGCAACGAAAGGCTGCTTGCTTCATCGTAGGTGTATTCGCTTGTTAACCTATATGCATCCGCTCTAAACTGTCCTGCACTGACTGCGCACGTGCTAGGATCGTTTCTACCTCTGCCCTGGTACAACGTTTGACCACCGAGCAGACAGCGATAGAAGCTCGACTGCTAGACCTCGAGGGCGTCGAGGAAATTCGCAATGGTCTCAAGAACGCGAATATCAATTCGGATGAGGTAATGCCTGTCGATGTCGCACCCGAGCCTCGTGTCATCGATGCTAAACGACGGGCATTATCCCGATATGTATGCCCATGCAAACCATGCAACTTGACAAGGCTGGCTCACGTTCATCACGTTAGGCTCCGTTGGCGTCCGGCAATACGAACTACCAGGTTGGATCCCTCAGTCTGCAGGAAGCAGTGGAACTAGAACAGCGTGCACATGCCATCGACTTGGAGAGGCAACAACGCTTGGACGACAGGAAAAGACGTATCGGCTTGCCGGTCAAAGGGGAGATTCTATCCAGACAGGAAATGGATGCTCGCATATGGGCGTTCATGTCAGTACTTGTTCGCATTCATTTCAGGAATTTGTTCTCTGAGGTTGAGATTCATAGGAACTACAAACCAACTGACTCTGATCTTGAAGACATGGACGAGGATGACTCGGATGATGACGATCCCTCGACTTGGTTTGATGATGATCAAGACGACGGGATCAAGGGTCAAGACATCGTTCCTCCAGACATGGAAGACTTGTCAAATGTCATACGAGTGGACGAGAGTCGCATACGTTACAGTACTTTTTACGAACCGCGAGATAGTGATTGACAGCAGCATGTATAACTGTGTACTCATAGTTTGTAGTGGATCCTTATTTAGGGGTCGTATTCGGGACAGTACGCCTGGTGAGGATTCAAAATCAACCCCAAGGGAATCAACGTGTATGAACAGGACAGCTGCGGCCACGTTGCAACCAAGATGATAGGCATGCTACGAGTCAACATGAGTTACATTCTCGTTTGTACTATGATGTAATAGCACTCACCACTGTGGAAACTGCAAAAGCAGCTCAGTCGCGCAACGACGGAGCCTCGCACAAATTCCTCCAGACAAATAACACCTAGGGAACATGAGCGAGAGGCCGAAAACTCACTGCGGCAACCTACATTCAACACCAACCAAGGTACTTTCAGCTGGGAGTTCATACACAAGATACTTGACTGTCTGGGGAGCGGTGCGAGTCCCCCCGTCCAGGCAACCCTTAACATGGGCTTCCTGAGCTTCCGGGCCCTCGATAGCCGAAAGATTGGCTCCACAAACGGGACAACTACGGAAACTGAGCCAACGCAGTTGACATATAGAAGGCGTTGCGGCTTACTCTGCAAGGTCGCTCAATTGTGAACTGGAATTCTGTCGCGTGAGCTGACCAGGTGCCATCAACCTTCTCCGATCAACCACGATACGTTCCACGGCGGAAGATGGTCTTGCTGAGGTATTCGTACTACGCTGGTCGAAACAAGACTGACAAACACGTTGGGACGAGGATGTTGCAGTGGTCACTGGAGAGGTGGGGTCTTGTACAATCTCGGACGGTTCGAGGACGACTCTGTGACACGAGCATCTGTCACAAAATATACGGCCACATCTTCGGCAGTGCTATGAAATCAGTTAGACAACAGCCGTTTGCCATGAATTGGAAGTACTTACGTGCTAGTAAGTTCCAACAAAAGAGAATTATCGCACATTCGTGATATCAATTGATAATGTGACTTACTCTTCTCAAGATAAAGCTAAAGCGGCGTTGGCAATCGTTGCAACCCTGTACGGTGTCATCCCGTTCCCATTGTAGATGGGGCGAAACCATAATCTTTTGAGGGGCTTCCCGGGTGGGGACTCGGAATTCGGGTGCTTGAGATAAATCAGGCGTAAGATCTCGGGTTATCGTAGGGCGGGAAGGGTGCTCGGTTGAACCGGATTTGACAGAAGGCATACGGGTCGTGAGGGGAGAGTAACCTGGATAGCGGAAAACATCGTCGTGATTGTCTTCATCATCGTCGTCATCGTCATCATTAAATTCATCATCCGAGCTGGAGTTGAGCAGACCCTGAGCACCTGCAGATAGCCTGCATCGTTCCAGCTCCCTGCTGTATGCATTTAGTAAAACTTCGGCTTGTATTTTCCGTTCCTTGTCGTCGTCACCTGACGGGTTCATAAGAAATTTTGTATAAATAATCATTAGAAAAACTGACTCAAAATTCCCTGCCGTAATTCACTTGTCGCCCGTTCGAGTTTAGCAATGGTGCGACGAGCTTCAACAGCAGATCGAGCCTCGTTGTTGCTCTCTGAGCGATTCCCAACCAGATAGCGGGCCCGAGCCACGTAATCTTGAGCAGAAGATAAAGGATTATGACGCATTGGGCCTAGTTCTTGACCCTCTTCTCCCTCCTCGTGGTCACCGTCGTTCACGTGCGGAACCAGAGATCCATCATGGGCAAGATCGTACATCGAACCATCAGGTTCCATGAAAGGGAGGGGAGGGAAAACTTTACGACGCATAACACGGACCCAACGTCTGCGACGTACCCACGTATTCATGCCGGAGGGCACAGAGGAAGGACCACCACTGTTTCCATACCCATGGTTTCGTGGGGGGGATGTCAAACCAGCTGCAACGAGCCCAGTTCCTGACAAAAGTCGTGCCAGCTGTGATGGGGGCTCAGGTAACCACGCTTCATCTGGAGCGCTGAAGCTCTGCGCATACTGCCAGCCACCATCGGGGCTCACTCTAGGATGAGTGTCATCAATAACCCAATCGGATCTGTCGAACCAGTCGCTATGTAAGTCGTTCAACCAGAAACGAAAACACTTACAACCAAAAGTGACTTGTCTCAGTGCTCTCCAAGACGGGAATATCCCTGCGAGAAGCGCTTGGCAACACATACGGATTGGATGCAAGAGGAAGTTGTACATCATTATGGCATGAAGCCACTGACTTTGCGCCGGTAAGTTCATCGGGCGAGGGGAGTTTCAGCTCAAAAGGTGCGGGACGACCGCGTGCTCCAAGTCCCGACGCAGAAAACTTGGGCCGTCCGCCTGAAACTGCAAGTGTCTTCAGACGAGTGTCAAGACGTTGATTCTCGTACAGGACCAGGGGTACAGTGGTATGCACACACAATGGGTTGTACGGTGCAGTTGTACGGCGCCACCGCTCTGCCTCGGCCTTTTGCAAGATCTGAGGAGGTGGTGAAATGGTGAAGCAGGAAAGTCACATGCGTTATACCTCGCAGATCCACACTTCAAAGACAGAAGCGGCAACATCATACGCTGTCTCTCCCCAGTTGTTTCGCACAAGGGGGTCTGCAGCCTGTTTGTACAACAAATACATGACGACTGGAAGATGCCCTTTTGAAGCCGCATTCACTGAAGAGTGTTACTAGGATAACGAAGACGAGATAAGAAATGACACACTGAGAGGAGTCCAACCGCCCTTATTGCGAAGGTCGACACCGCGCACCCTGTCTACATCAGTCGCCGCGCCACCACTTTCACAAAGCCATCGAACAATATCGAGATAGCCCTAGAACCGGGGATGAATTATTACGAGCGGTTAGAAGTAGGCCAGCGGTCACCTTTGAGCAAGCGTTGTGAAGCGCGGTCCACCCATCCGCGTCACGTGCATGAATATCTGCTCTGTTCCCCAGCAGATACTGTATGATTAGCATGTGGCCATTTAATGCAGCTTTGTGCAATGCAGTCTGCATGCAGTGAGAAAAGGATATGATATGATGAACAAGAGTGTACCAACCTCGCCTTCGCGGTCTTCCAAATCCGGCATCGCACCACAATGTTCGACGACTGGGGTGTGCGTAAGAGGGTGAGGGTGACTGAAGAATGCAGTGCTTACGCCACATGACGACGTCGAGATAACCGCGACTTGCAGCAGCGTGGAGTGCAGTAAATCCCGTACGTGAAGAGGCATCGTTCGCTAATGCGAATGCCTCCAGGCTACCGCTCTGGAGCGCGGTGTCAAAGAACTTTTTCAGCAGAGCGAGGTCACCCTGAGAAGCTGCCGCAGACAAGGCCTCGAGTTGGGCGGGTGATGGACGAGATGGAGCCTGTGCTGGGGTGAGAAGAGAAGGCGGACCTGGAGTGGTTTTGCCCAGGGTAGCTGACTCGACAGCAGAATGCAGAGTTTCCAGAGGGTGTATGAGGGAGTCTGGATGATGTTGCGAGGTGTCTATGGATGCGCTGGGGTAGACAAATTCTTCGGCGTCGTCATCCTCGTAGGGGTGGTCATTT
>JBBPKX010000001.1:57020-83912 GCA_038089435.1 Boletus austroedulis | reverse complement strand
TGGGTACGTGAACACTTCATCATCATCATCACTCTCAGGCAGAGGAGGTAGAAGCCAGTCAGACCTGCGGGTTGTCGTGAGGGAAAAGAAAAGGGTGCACGAGTTGGACGTACACTTGGTTGGCCATGGACTCGAACAAAGAAGGCAAAGACCAAATGGAAGCAGTGTTAAGATCGTGTGAACAAGATACCATATACAGACATATGATCGAGCTGAATCCCAATCAGGGTGTGTATGGCGAACGCGATGTTTATCCGATCTCTGTTCGGCGTTTGGGGTCGTCGGACGCCGTCAGCTGCAAGTGTCCGTACGACACGCTTGTCCTCGAATTTTCACAACCAAACCATGAACGTCGCCGCGCAAAACGGTGGCGATCGCTCCAACCTGATCCCCTTCTCATCTCGTCTCCTCGAAGGCCGTGCCCTGGCCCAGGATGTCTGGTCCATCTTCAAGTACGTCCCGGTCCTCGCCCACGTCATTATCTGATCTTATCACCCAGCGCCGCAAACCTCCCTTCTGATTGTATCAATCTTGGTCAAGGGTATATGAACTTCCCCCCTCCTCCTTGGGTCATCGAGGCTGCGGATCAGGCCCTCCAGCAGACGCTGCCAAACCATTACTCCCATCCAAAAGGGCGCATACGTTTGCGCCGGGCCATAAAACATTTTTACGAGTCTTCCTTTAACAGGTCTCTTGACGTCGAGACCGAGATTCTAGTCACAAGCGGTGCCAACGAAGGTATCTCCCCCCTTCCGACCTCTGCCGACCATACTTACGTGTTCTCAGGTCAATACTCCGTATTCACTGCCTTCCTGGAGCAAGGTGACGAAGTCATCATGTTTGAACCTTTCTTCGATCAATACCTTCCTTCCGTCACCTTCAACGGCGGAAAGCCCGTTTATGTTCCCCTGCATCCTGACCTTACCGGCGAGCGACCCAACAGCAGCGACTGGCGTATCGATTTTGATGAGCTCCGGTATATAACACACACCCTCTGCTTCTGTTTCTAATCAACTCACAGCCGCGCAATCACCCCTCGAACCAAAATGATCATCATCAACACTCCTCACAACCCGGTTGGCAAAGTCTTCACCAAGGAAGAACTCGAAAAAATTGCTGCCATCGCGGAAGAGTTCAACTTGCTCGTAATGTCGGACGAAGTGGTGCGCAAATTCCAATTGCTGCAGCTTTCACTTGGCTTATCATTCCACACAAAGTACGACTGTCTTGTCTATGACGGAAAGGAACATGTCCGCATCGCAACCCTCCCTGGCATGTGGGACAGGACCGTTACGGTCCTCTCCGCCGGAAGTGAGCCCCGAACGCATCAATTGACTTGCAACTTCCATCCTCATATTTACCTCCCCAGAGGCATTCGCTGCCACCGGTTGGCGTGTTGGTTGGCTCATCGGCCCAGAGTCGATCATCAAACCCACTCTCGCTGCCTCTACGCGCATCGTATTTTGCTCCAATTCACCCTTACAAGAGGCCGCGGCAGGCGGGCTTGAACAAGCTCGTTCTCGTAAATTCTTTGAAACTCAGGTTACTGAATACCAGGAGAGGCGCAGCGTGCTACTCGCTGCGTTCGACAAGGCAGGCTTGAAGTATAGCCTCCCGGAGGGCACGTATTTTGTGCTGGTGGTGAGAATAGCTAAAAATGTTGGCAGCTTTCGAATGACTTTACTGTTTCCAGGATATCTCCAAACTCAAGATCCCGGAGGACTACCCGTTCCCAGAGTCCGTGCAGGGTCGAGGAAAAGACTTCAAGTATGTCACACATTTATCCATTTATGTCGCTCATTACCTTGTCAGGGCCTGTTGGTTCATGGCTATGGAGATCGGTGTTTCTTCCATTCCTGTCAGCGAGGTTAGTCAATCCCTGGACGCACACTGTCGATTACCGAGTTGTTCATTTTCAGTTCTACTGTGCGGAACACTGCAACATTGGCGAGAGTTACGTACGTTTTGCATTCTGCAAAGACGTGGAGACGCTCAGGCTGGCTGGAGATCGGCTCCAGGGCATTACCAAATATATCTCTTAGACGGTAGACCTGATTTGAAGTCTCACAAAGACTGTTATAATCTATTCACTCGAATACTCGGGGAGGCCAACTGCGTCGGCACAAACCTTGCTTGATTTTTCTCAGCTAACACATGCAAATTTATGAAAGCAACTCCAACACTTTATTGAATAGAAGTACTAGTTGCAGGAAAATATATTAAGCACTAAAGGTACACATCAAAAAGAATGGGGATGGGAAACAAATGATGGGAGGGTTACTCCGTGTAACGACAAGTGCTGCTTCTTCGGGGCTGCAGTAGTAATGCACGGTGCTACAAGCATGTGCATTGCTACAATGTCTGCGGTGTAGACATCATATGGGGGATTGCTCAAACCTTTCCCTGCAAGGAACCAGTGTGAGAGGTTAAGGTACAGTTCACACAACGCCCCCTCGAGATGAGCACGGTATGCATCAGGCTTGATAAGTTTTCCACCCAGGTCATAGACCGAAATCGGGACTACTTGGTAGGTCTCGAGGGCACTGGCAGCAGCATTGCTGTGTGTTGGCCAGTTCTCGATAGAGAACATAGCCATATCTAGACATATTCGGCACTATGTGAATAGAGTATCGAACGTCATCACACTTTGTTTTCCAGTGCCATGCTGAGGGCCGGATCAAAGGTAATACCTGTTACATTCTTCGTCGAGTCGGGGCATTAAACATATGGTTTACAGGCAAACCGATGACAATGCCAGAACGCTATGCCTTCGTAACACATCGCCGTGGCCAAAAGTAACGGCAAGACCTGTCTGATATCATTGGGGTTACGATAGGCATGAAAGTCATGGTCAACAGAAAACGTTCAGACTGACCTCGACATCACGAATGGTGCATATGGAACTATTGCCGACATTATCTTGAGTCCAGACGAGCCCATCGAAACGGATGTGAAAGCAATCTCAGCTGCACCATCTTCCGCTCTGCATTATGGTGAAGCTCGACCGCACGAAAGCCAAGCGTTTGACCGACTTGGACGAGCGGATAATACCAGTGGAACCTGTCACAAGAACATATCACATCAAGGTAGCCGTTTACGACCGCAAAGAGAAGAAAGAGAAAACAGTGCAACCCAGCATTAAACGGCTTCAATTTCTGATGACTGCTGCGTATGCATTCATGGACTATCGTTCTCAAGGCCAAACCATATAGTCGACATAGCTACACCTCCAACAGGAGGGCTCAACCTCTTTAATCTCTATGTGGCACTTTCACGGAGCTCCGGACGTGCCACCATTCAACTCCTTTGCAATTTCAACGACAAAGCATTTCAAGCAGCACACTCACCAGAATTCCTCATGGAGGGCTGTTGGATATTTCAAGTTGGGTTGATTACCCATGCTTTCGCTTACATAAGTATACCTACATCGAACTAGTAGTACCTTTAGTTATACTTTAGTGACTACTACAGTATTCTACAAGGACGACCGACTTGAGGAATTAAACAAGAAGACAGAAGCACAGTGGAATGTCAAGCAAGGCGAGACTGGCGTGACGGTCCTGACCTTTATCACGTTTTGCTCACCAGTTGAAGTCCCTTGGGCTATATGGTACATGGAATGAAACTGTAATTATGCGCGCTCAAATGTGTCACCAATGCCTCGGGGCTTCGGAGGTGAGGTGTCCGGACTGAAGCTCATACTCGCACATCCACCTCGTCCTGTTTGCTACGTCCTGTTTTTTCTCCTCTCCGAGCTAATTTACCCTCGTTTCCAATAGTTGCGACTGAGGAATTTGTTGAGCGTCTCCACGGCAGAACAGCACATAGTAGTGGAGACGACCCCTCTAGTCTTGCTGGCATTGCTATTAGGTATCAAAGACGCCAGTAAATCCCGAGAAGGGCTATCACAAGTTTCACAATTCCTTGGGCGGAGCCCGAATCCTATATTGCAGTTCAATTTTGGGATAGTGATAAATGCCACCCCGCCCCCCGACGCAAAGCTGACCAGCGTTGCATCCCGGAACCTTGTAGTACTGGCCGTAAGCTATTCAGGACTCCCGGGAGGACACTACGGCTGTAGGTAAGGAGGGTCCGTTTACTCCGCATGTGCGTCGTATCAAAGCCGATCCGATCATGCATCATCCCTCGAATCAAAAATGATTCGACACTCTCCACAACCCGGAACTCGAGAAGATTGCCTCCATCAACTTGCTTGTAAAGTCGGATGAAGTCGACGCAAATTCTGATAGCTGTTGCCACCATACTCTGGCTGCTCCCATGACAGCATCCTGTTTTGCTCCAACTCACCCTTACGAGAGGCCACGCTCGAACAAACTCGATCTCGGCATTCTTACATTCCTGGGTTGCTGGATGCTGGGAAAGGTGTGGTTGTATCATTCGACAAGCTGTGCTTGAGGTCACCTACTTTGTGCTGATGTGACTAAAACTTATGTTGGCGATCTTGTCGTGGGAGGCTGCCCTTTTCCAGATCCCAGGAAAAGACTCGATGTATCGCAAATCGATTCATTGATGCCGTTCATCCCTTTGTCAGGACCCGTCACGTTCCGCTCCTGTCAGCAGGGTCATTCAATCGCCGGATGTACACCCTTGATTGCTGAATTGATCTCTTCTAGGTCCAAGTCGCAGTGTCAGACTAGAGAATGACTCCAGAACATAACCAAGTGTATCTCCTAGACTATCCCAACACTAATGGCCGTCGGGTACACCCGCCAATTCGTGCTCTCACAAGGACCGTCACTCGAGCCCGGGGTGTCTCGACGCTCAGAAGTAAGACCACAGGGCATCCCGTCTATTACATAGTATGATGTTTTGTTTGTAAGGTGAATCTCCCCATCTAATTACTTATGTACGTTCAAATGTGTCAACTATGCGGGACAGCGCCTCGGCTTCGGAGGTGTCCGGACAATGCCCGTAGTAGATCGGGTTCTTTATCACCCGCCGAGCAAGGAACGTGAAGGACAGAACATCCACCCCGTCCTGTTTGTTGCGTATCGTACCGTCTTTTTTCCTCTTCTGATACCACTTTTCCAACACCCCCGTCTCTAACAGTTGCGATTCCAATGGTAATCCATCTTGATTGAGGAATTTGTTGAACATCTCCATGGCTTCCGCCGGGCAAAACAGTACAAAGTTACCAGAGCCATGCTGTCGGACAGCGCGGCTCTGCATTTGCACGACCTCCCCTATCGTGTAGTCCCTTAGCCGGCGTTCAGACTTGCCAGCATCGCCCTGTATATATTGGGTACCCATCACCACGACGATCTCCGCATGCATGGGAAGATTCCAGCACGTCTCGAAAGGAGTTATCACGAGTTTGACTATTCCCTCGGCGAACAGTTCAAGGACCAGATTGCGGTCCGATCTTGGGATCCCGTGATGAAACACCGCTACGCCTCTCGACACAAGATTGGCCAGCGTTGCGTCCCGGAACTTCGCAAGATACTCTTCGATGTAAATGGAGGAAACGGATGCTGGAAGGAATCCTCTCTCGGAGACCGATGCCAACGCACATTGCGTAATCATGTCTTGTGCTACGCTTTGACAGTGTCCGCGAGAAGGGACAAACACGATCCCGGTATGGACCCCTCGGATAGCCGTGTAAACGGGTTTCGCGAGCGCCTTGAAAAGCGCACCTGAGTAAGATATCGTGTATGGCTGAATGGAGCACGTCAGCGGTTGTTCACGGTCCCGGGGCAAGAAGCTGTGGAGTCCCATCGGTTCAACGCCTAGCCACGACGCTAGGTCTGTAGGGTCAATGAGTGACCTCGCGAGACCGATGCTGCGGCTTGCGAAACGTGCTGTCGCATGTCTTGTGAGTGCAATGGCAAGTTCATAAATTGCGTCCATTTGATCCAGATTTTCATAGACAATGATCTCAGGATGACTTCGAACTGGGGCAAAAGCAGCGAGGCCAAAGCTTTCGAGAAGACTCGTTGCGGCAGTCACCCTAATCAGTTTGCCGTTAGGCGCGGTAAACAGGTCCGTGCCAGTTGAGTTCTCCAATCGAATGCCTGTGGTACCGGATGCGGAGCGCATCTCTGATATTACTCTCCTTGCCACATCGTCGCTTGGAACGATGATAAGGGCCCAGGAAGATGAACTTGACTTGAACAACGTCGTCCTGCAAGTCATCTATATCACTGACCAGAAGACATGAGACTTCTCGTACCAAACAGCCATACGTGCCAGAAATGACTTTCCACAGCCTGAGGGTGCGGCAAACAGTATATTCAACTTCGTGTTCATGATACTCCAGAATACCTGGGTCTGGATGGCATTGAATTCATGAAGGTGACGAAAGTGATTGTACAAGACAGGGAGGTGTATTGTCGAAAGTGGAAGGAAACCGACATCCAACCGTGGTGTGTGCGAATGGCAAGCAGTGGGCATGGATATATTGTCCAGTTGTATGGGCACTTCATCATCCGCTCCCAGCCACTTATCGGAGACAAGTCGAATGGTAATTGATGGCGGCAAGGTATCTGCAGATATTGAGATTACGAACTCTGTGTCCAGAGACTTTGTGGATTCCCGGAGTAAGATTTGGGTCAATTGGAGTATTGTTCTCTCTTCGTGGTTTTCTACCCATAACCAGAATGGCTCAATGGTTCCATGTACTTTGGGGCTCCATTCAAAAGCACGGGTGACTGTGATGATTACCTTCAACATATCAGGACCGAGTGGACGCAAGGAATATTCCAGTTCAAGAGAAGGAAACTGTTTGGCTGCGGAAAGTAATCCTCGACCTTGGTACTCATTGAGTCGGATAAGAGCTCCTAGCTCGGAAGCCGTCCACGTAGCGAGCTCTGCAGGATGGTACTCCGTATGCGACTGGTCGAGACCATGTAGGATTTCCGCCTTCAGATTGAATTGCTTGAGCGGCTCTTCATAAGGCCACATACGTTTTTCAACGGCCTTGCTCATTCCCATCAACGTAGTCGTCGCACTAGCCCATTTGCGGCTCATGGCAATTTCTAGTAGAGCCCGCACAATACGATTGCCATTCTGGGCAACGTATGCAGTGTCAGACACCAGTGCAAAGTCTTGGATGGGAAGGTTGGAAATGAAACTCTGCAGAAGTATATTGACTTTCCCCTGACTGGTGTCGGTGCCACCCTAAGTCTGCCGTCAGGTACGTCCGGAACACCTAGCAAGTTTGTTTTCTCACCCGAACTTCGCAAGGAATAGATTTCATCAGGTATTCCAACTCTTTGATCTCCGATTCTCTGATTTGGATCTGGTCAAACTAGGAGAATCATCATTGGCATTATGACCTGTGAGTCTTTCAACAACGACATACCTCTGTGCTCTTACTGAGCACATTTAATATATCTGCCTCAGTCATATGCGCCCTGAACAGTTTCTGAAATATTTCGATCGACTGATGGCGAATGTAGTACTTTGCGGCTATCCTGCCAACATCCCTTATAGTAAAGGTGTTGCTATCGGTGTCAAAGTCAATCATGGAGAGGTTTGCTAGTTTGCTTGCTGCCAGCTTGATCAGCTCTCCCCGTCGCTGAAGAAGATGAGAGTCGTCTTCCAATGTCTCTCTCGGTATTCCTATTCCAAGTTAGCCATAGTCCTGGAATCTCGAATCTGCCTTACCGTATTGCATGGGATTCTTACGCATCCGGACGAAAAGATATGTGTATCCCAACCAACGTACACCCTCCGCAACGCTGGAAACAGTCCCGAGAGCAATTTCCGCATTCAATGCGTCCACCATGCCTAATCTGAACCTGCAAAAATTGTGTGTTCTGCTCGGACAGCGAAGAGAACGGTACTGACTGTGATTCGATCGGATTCTGAGATACCTCGTTAGTATATTCGCTGACTACTAGAAAGATGACTGCTCGCCTGCGAAGCAACAGCATCAAGATAGTGCGTGAGTTTGTCATCCGTCGTGCAGATATACCCTTCACCGCTGCTTTCCAACCCTGGACGCCCAGCACGACCAAAAACCTGTAAGACGTCGAGAACAGAAAGGTCCACGAACGAGCCTTTCCCGCTATCGTATACTTGGGTACCCTTGATGATCACTACACTTCTTTGTAAGCGTCATCCAATAACTTTATTTTGACACACACCTGCATGGGCAGGTAGGTTGACACCCCACGCCAAGGTGGCAGTACAACATAAGACCTTGGACAGCATCAGTGTCTGTCCGAATGACCACCAACTTCCCGCACCTTGATTACCCTCTCCTGGAACATCTTTTCCATCAAGTTACGGTCGGATCGCAACATCCCAGCATGGTGGATACCGAAGCCGTGATCAAAGAGTTGCTTCATCTCTTTGTTGTGCGATTCCCCGATGTTCCTGCGAAAGATGTCCCATCGTTGATGGTCCTGACAGTTGTAATCATCCAGTGTACCGTCTTCTGCAGCAGCGTCTTTGAGAGCTCGCGCCGCATTGACTGTTTCTTTGCGTGCATGTACGAAGACCATGACCTGATGCCCTTGACGAACTAGTTCTGACACCTTCTCGAACGTAACGCGGTCAAGATTCCTTTTCGATTGTGGACTCCCGGGTTTCCCTTTAACGCCAATAAAGTGTTGCTCTAGTGGAACCGGTCGGAAAGAAGAGTCGAAAAAGAACAGGCCAGTGTTTAAAGAGACACTAGATAAAGCTGTATCAAAATCTGAATGTGCACTGACTTCGGTACCACTGACCTTAGGAACTCAGCAACATCTATGTAATTTGGAAGAGTGGCACTCAAACCCACGATCCGGATGACGGATTGGCTGGATTCCACCTGCTCGAGCTCTAAATTTGATATAGAATTCATCAACCTACTACTTACTTGGCGTAGAGTCCGAGCGACAATGGTCTCGATCACGGCACCTCGCTCTTCATTGAGAAGATGAACCTCGTCTATGATAAGAAGTTTCAATCTCTGCAGCATTGGCTCGATTGTATCAGTTTTCCAAAACGAAAAGGTGACGCATACAGATGCGAGTTCGCCTTCACCCGTTGGCTTCCGGGTGACCACATCCCATTTTTCAGGTGTGGTAACGATGATCTGAGTCTCCGCAATCTCAGCCTTTGTGAGCTGCATGTCACCTAAACAAATAAATACGAAGTATAGTGATTATATAGAAGATACCAACCGGTCAGTTCTCTGACAAGTATTGACAGCCATCTCAAGCGTCTACCAAGTTTTTGGACAATCTCTGAAGCCAAAGCCTTCATCGGTGCCCTACACCCACTATGAGTGTACTCAAGGTGGAGGAACCCGTCCGCACTGACACATAGATGATCTTGAAGCTATCGCGATGGATAGATGTTCGCAAAGGTACTCCCGGGGCAATAGTTGACCTATGCTGATCCAAGACGCGCAAGATGGTCAACATGGCAACGTCAGTTTTACCCTGGTTTATATGGGTTATCATCTTTGTAAAGTGTTTGATCGGTGGAAGCTTACAGCGCCAGTTGGAGCTATGGGACGCGGATTAGAGACCTGATCGATCAGTCCGACATACGAACGCTCACCGCAAACGAGCACGTTCTCATTAGAACCGTAAGCAGTAGGGTATACAATGGACTGTATTCTGTTCAGTGACTTGTATCCCTAGTAAGTATGCAGTTGAGCAAGTTGTAACCGAGTACATGAAATCGTTTACAGGGAACGAGCCTTGAGCTAGTTCATCGAGTTCAGAAACGGGTATAAGGCGTTCATATTCGCGCGGCGGAACGGTTTTAGCTGGAGGAATGACCACTTCCTCATAATCCTAAAGGAACGATGAGAAGGCCGCGAAAACCGAATTCCCAACACCCGACCTCGTACTCATCCCTCGTAGTCCCAACAGGTAGCGTGTACTTGGTTCCGTACTGTGATAGAATACTTCCGCCGCCAGTATTAGCCCAAGAAGTGTACACATGGGGTAAAGGTTTGGGGATTTCTGGCTGTTGTATGTTGGCAACTGACCAATACCTTAGATCACAGAACTCACTGCTGTTCTAGTAAAGAGAGGACGAGCGGCATTCGCTTCCAACGTTTCCCTCATGCGGCGTCGAACGTCCTCTGGCGAAAGACTAGCTAGGACTCCAACAGACGAAGTTCACTGGATAGTAAAGCGATACAAGAGAGGCCCTTACTTGATGGCTGAGAGTTGGCGTTGGCATTTGCCTGTTGATCGGACCCCGAATCCAAGTGACGAGAGAGCTATAGGATGCCCAATGTACAGACGAAGCAACACACGAGTAAAGATGCTTACATCTCTTGCAGCAGAATGTCGCGATTTCAGCAAGTCCTCGACTAATTCAACTTGATCAAGACCGACGAGCTCGACGACTCTGCCCGAAATCTCCTCGTCCGAGCATGGGCTCGAGAGCACCTTCACTAGAGTTTTTAACGTATGTTGAGATCCAGGTTTGCTGATTCATATTTTGACTCGGCAGCTCAAGGAGCGAATCCGGGATATGGCATACCTAAGGATGTTGTGATAAATGAGCCCCACAGCGGGCGACTCGGACTTGTTGTCCCAAGAGAAGAGATCCAAAACAGTAGACCATGATTCGTCGGCCAGATCGTCTTCAGCGACATGAAGTGACCCATCTACACGTTTAATCATTCAACACTCGTACATCCCTTTGGGGAGCGCTCCCATACCATCGCGACCAGATGACTTGGGACTGATATCGTGTTAGCATCGATGATCCATCAAGAACTTCGAAACTGCACCTAGTCCACTCAGCAAGTGTTTTCAAATTCAAATCCGGGCCCGTACTACCTGGAGATGCAGTCAGGGAGTCAAGGTATCGTGCAAAGTCGCCCATTGCAAGTGAATGACACGCAAATATCCATATATTTGGATATCACAACACCAGTCACATTGCATTACTAAATTTATCGTAGTGTCATCCTACTCAAAATACGCTATGTATAGATCGAGAAGAAGCTGCCAACAAATAGGCGTCCGTATTCCTCACATTCTGAAAATTACCTCCTTCGACAGTTCCGCACCGAGGGCACGTATGCAACCTACGATTTCCTCGCGAGTATAGTCGACTTCCCACCCAAGGGACATCTATACAAATTGAGGCTGGGAAAAAGACAAACGAAACACCAAGTCCTCACAGTCACAGGGATCAAGGTGACAGTGTCGTGCTGAATGGAGTAGATAGATCTCGTATCTCTTGCTAATTCGTCTTCGTTGTCTTCGTTGGCGACTGTAACTGTTTAGTGCATGTACCCCACGAAACCAGATTCTCTCACTCTCCATGGGATCGTCCGAACCGGCCACGGAATGACCGGGCTGAGAGAAGACAGCGTACCGGTATCTATTCAGCAAGTCCACGCAATCCTTCAAAGGATGCCAAGTAAAATCCTCCTAGCGACATGTTCATCGGAGAAAACAATACATGCCTAGTGTATACCTACCGGATCGGCAAGGTAAGAGGGAGAGTATTCCCCCTTATACTTCATTTTGGGACACGAGTGAATGTAAAAACCTGGTAAGGATGTGTGAATGGGAGGAGGATGAAAGTAGGGTCATACTCACCCATATACAAAGCGTCCAGCGAGGAGAGCCCAGCATCGTACATTTCCCGGGCGAGAGCTGCTTCTCGCAGAGCACTGAGCTGGCATGTAAATCGTCAGTCCTTCACAAGTATAGTTGGAATCACGAGCGAATACTTTTCCCAAAGAATACTTCTCCCACTTGGGGTCGTACATGAAATAGACACTGGACACGCAACCAGGTAAAATGTCCAGCACTCCTACCGCAATTAGTTCACCATTTATCCTGTACATTTGGTGATAGGATCCAAAGTGTGATGGTAGGTGCTGGGGAGGTGGTGTCGGATAGAGAATAGGTTCTGACTTCACTTGCCAAGTCAAAAATGCCAGAGTGAATGCGAGCGAGAAATACCCACTACCAGGGGCGACTGCACCAGGAATCGTTTGAACGAACGTGGCGTATTATCACAGTCGCGGTGGATTTGCGCCTGGTATGCGACATAAAGCGCATACTTTTCATCAGTATAGGATGATCGTTCAAGCGTTACCTAGAAGACTTGCTTGGGGAAGAGCAAACGACAACGCCGTACTGCGTTCATACCTGGAAATCGTAGCGTGGTTCCTCGCCGGAAGGGAGGAATGCTTGCTCGCAGCCATGAATGGAAGAGACCAAGCAGAACGGAGCTGGTTGTGAACCTTTCCGCTTTGACTGATCAGGAGCAACGTCGACGCCACCGTCTCGCACGAAGCGGTTCCACCTCACCAGGAATGAGACATTAGGATGCTCTCGTGATCGATCGTGCACACCTGTTCAAGAGTTTTCGTTGACTGCGTGATGGCTTGAAGGCGACAGCATCAAGCCTGTCAACGAGTTCTTAGCTGTACTTCCAAAGGAACGAAAACAAGAGTCCCACAAACTTGATCGTGTACTGCGGGCAGCATGAGCGACGGAGGTCGGGGGCATAGCAATATGTCCCAGACCTCCTCCATCCGCGATCGATCATCATCTGGTACACCTTTTTGCACAGGTTTGAGACGTGAGATTGGAATCCGAAAGCCCTTACCCTACAGGATAACTGAGATGCAATGAGGCCAGCCTTCTTGAAACTGGTCTCAGCAAATGGTGCACGACAGTAGCCGCAGGTAGAGCATCCTGGGCCCAACGGAGTTCCGACGGACATCGGTGACATCTTCAAGATCTTGGTGGTGAACTAACACTAGCGACTGCGACGACCAAAGGGAATGTCAGAGTGACAGGTGCTTGATTCAAGTCGCGGTGTGGTTATAAATCATGTCTACAATCGTACCCATGTGCAACTAACCCCAACCATCCCATCGTCCGTACTTTCGATACTCTTGCAGAACCAACTCGCGGCTCCCCTTTTTCTCCTTTTCCCGTTCCTTCCCTTTGCCCTTTTCAGGAAGGGACGCGATGGAAGAGATACTGGAGGTCCGTTGGCGGAAGGATGTCGGCGATTTCGGAGGAGAGCCAGTGACCGGCGGTGAGGATTGAGATACTTTAAGAGGTAATGCGAGCCGATACCATCCTCCGCTGTACGTCAGAACGACAAGCTGAAACTCGTGGGCCACCCCGGCAGGCTCAGAGGGAACCGTAATCCACCCAACAACACATTTCTCATCAGCAGCAAGGTCCGTGTGTGATGAACGGACGGAAGATGTCGAGGAAAGCGAAATGTGAGCAGCTTGTGTGGGTATTCGATACTGTGCATACGACCACTCCGAATCAAAGTATTTGGGTAAGGGCAAAAACGGAGTGAGTGGCGACAACGACGATTGTCGGTTTCTATAGGGTGAGATAAGTCAACTGGTACCAGACAGTACAGCTGACCTACGATACGCCCGAAGAGACAAGAGAGAATATGTGAACAGTCCCCTTGTCACTCCATACGCCTACTTCCTTCTCGTCAGGTCGAAACGCGACCCCGTAGATCTCCGCGGTGTCTGCCCCTCTACGGAACTCGCGCAGAAGCTTTCCAGAAGTTGTATCCCATATACGGACAAGAGTTCCCCGTGATGATGTGGTGGCCAGATATCTGCCAGATGGAGGGAGTGAGAGTGTCGTCAAGGCGGACTCATGGGCGGCGATCATTGACACTGGGTGCTTCAGTGGCGGTGGCGGTCTGGAAGGAGGGACGGATGGCGGGGGTCCGAGAGGGGTGGGGGGAACACACGGCGGTAGATGCAAGAGCTGCACATGACCCATCTGCCTGCCTAGAATTGCAAGTAGCGTGGCATAAGCTCCCGTGGCCATTGCAAGGATTCCTTGGGTGTAGTGTGAGTCTGGCATCGTAAGCATTTTTCAAAGGAGACCCACCCCGTGGATTGTCGCAGGTATCGTACTCTGCCCGTCTGACGACCGTATCATGCACCTCGAAGAGGACGACCCTCCGTCGCAGAGCAACTGCAAGCCAACCCCTTCTACAAGCGAGTCCACGCACTCTCTCCCTGAACTCTAGCTCTGCGACCTCTACCCCTGTGACATCGTCCCAGAGAACAACCTTGTTTGGTGGATAGAGTGGGCTTGGACCACCACCGAGAAGGAACAGTAGCGACGACGTGTGACAGGGCACGACAGCAGCTAGTGTGCCACCAGTGAACTCTGCAGAGGACGTCAGTGGTCAACGAGGTCACCGAGATCGAAACGTGCCTCGCTTGCGGAGCAGCGCAAGTGGCCATGCTTGATAGATGGCGAAACCAGCTGGTGTCGAAGCAGTGAATATCTGACAATCGACGTCGAACTGGGCGTTGAAAATCTGGACTGGATTTGTTGGGGTGATGGAGTGTCGAGCGAGGTTCATGAAGAGGTGGTGGTGGGCTACAGCAGAGCCATACTATTTAGGAGTGCCAAACATCGGCGTCGTCCTTGGCCCATGATAATATAGTAATACACAAGACAAAAGCCCCGATGCAGAGACGGACGCAGGTAACACGATAGCAAAAGACGGAAGGGCATAGATACATCGAAAAAGACGTATAAATAATTGCTACATCAGCATTTAACCTCGAGCGGAATGAGCGACCGCGGCAGACGCGTACGCGGCGTAGGTGGAATGATGGGTGTACACAGAGGAATGTGAGGTCGCACGAGGAACGATTTCGTTGGTGTCGTCCCATGTCTTTGGTGGTCGTAAGCCGACGCCAGCAAGTTGTTGGCGAGCTGCTTTGAACTCGAGTTCTTCTGCCTGATTCTGGGCAACCAAAGCGGCTTTTGCCTCTGCTTGTCTCTGAAGCTCCGCCTCGGACTCATCAGACAAATAATCTGTGAATGCACCATCCGAGATAACAGTCGCATCTGACAAGGAGCCACGGGAACTGCCGCTATCGCTGCTGCTCTCTGAGGAGCTGGTGACATCGAGAGCAGCCATGGCGGTCTCTAGAGTCGACCTTTTGGAAGAGAGGGTCCTGCCGAAGGGAGGATCTTGAGAGGATGCTACATACTGATCTACGAGCGATATCTGGAGAGTAGAGGAGTACTGACTCTGGGTGGGGGAATCACCAGACTGTCTTGAAGGTGAATGGGAAGGAGCGACGGCGGAGAGGGAGGCGCGAATCGTGCCATTGCGGCGGGAAAGGGAGCTTTCCTGGTCGGCATGCCTGCGAGCAGAGGGAGCGCGGGATCTGTCTTTAGTTCCTTCGGAGAATGTTTGGCGACGAGAGAGGATATGTTGATCGGATGCGGGGGCGGAGGGGCGGGGGGTGGTGCCTCCTAGTGCGGGGCTCTGAGGAACGGGACTGCCGCCGGAACGACCACGGGACGGAATGGCAACAGGCTGAGCCTTTGGGGTGGTGCAGGGTCTGATGGATGGGCTGTTGGTGCTATTGCGACGGTCAAGGATGGAGGATGGAGGGGGGTGCTGGGACTGTGCGCGGGTGGAGGATATGATGGGGATTGGGCTACCTCTGGAGAGAACCGCGTCGAGGACGGACTTGATCTCGGGGGGCATGGGTATACTGTGTACGATGCTGACGGTGGGCCAGTCGGCGGGCTGTATGAGACGGTACTCGGTTTGGGCGGGTGCGCGGCAGCAACCGGGCCAACCAGGGTTGTTGTAAACGGTGAGTTTCGGGTTCGAGCGAGCCCACTGTCGCGGAACGGGGTGAGGACGGAAGGGATCGGATGAGAGGAGAGCAGACCTTGCAGTAACCACAACCATTGAAGGACTTTACTGTGGACAAGTGTGGGGACGGCTGGTGGTGGTGGGCGGGGCAGGTAGGACACACCTTCAGCGTTCTTGAGATGGACGACGTCGATGCGGGGGTGGTTCGCTCTGTTGTAGCAGACGTCGCGGAGGTGGGGGCAGCTGTGACGAGGGTGAGCGAGCGTGTCCGGAGCGGCGTGGAACGACTGTACCGTGCAGCGCTTGGTTTGAATACCTTGCACATCGGACAAGGGACGCTGGCGATGTCTGCGGCGGCGTTGTACTGGTAACACATCTGACGGTCGTTAGTGGAGGAGGAGGAGGGGCGACCCGCGATTCTTATACCCATACCAAAAAGGGCCCTCTTCCATCATCCCCACCACCGACGATGGGCAAGTCTCAGTCGAAGCTGTCCCCAGAACAGCTCGCAGATCTCCAGAAGAACACCTACTGTGAGCCCGTCCAGCCCAGCGATCCATCACTGACGCTCATACACGCCCAGTCGACAAGAGGGAACTACAGCAATGGTCTCGTCGTCTCCGTTCCTCGCCCCGACGCTCTCTGACACCGCTCTAGGTACAAGGGCTTCCTCAGAGACTGTCCGTCCGGACAGCTCGACAAATCCGAGTTCGGTCGCATATACAAGCAGTTCTTCCCGTTCGGTGACCCCGGCGAATTCGCAGACTATGTATTCAACGTCTTCGACGAAAACAAGAACGGTGTGATCGACTTTAAAGAGTTTATCTGTGCCCTCAGCGTAACAAGCCGTGGTCGTCTGGACGAGAAACTCAAGTGTATGTCCCCGTCATCCGGATCACCCGATCTCACACCTCCACAGGGGCGTTCCAGCTCTACGACATAGACAAGGACGGTTTCATCACCTATGATGAGATGCTCCAGATCGTCGCTTCCATCTACAAGATGACAGGTCAGATGGTCAAGCTCCCTGCTGATGAAGACACCCCAGAAAAGGTCCCTTCCTTTCTTTCCGCTCTCACCCCCATCTGACCCTGTCTTCCCAGCGCGTCGACAAGATCTTTAGAAATATGGACCGAGATAAAGATGCAAAGCTCACATATGATGAATTTGTCGAGGGCAGTAAGCAGGACCCAACTATTGTCCAAGTAAGTCTCGCCTACCCACACCGTCCTACTTTATCTGGCCTCACCATGTGCTCCCTTCCAAACAAGGCTCTCTCCCTCTACGACGGCCTAGTATAGCTCCGCCCGCGAATTCATCTTTCCACTGTACCTTATCGCATAAACCCCCGCGAAGCGGTCATGTATTTCTATCTCCCTCTAATCTGCACTTGTCGCGGTGATTTAGATTGATGGACTTCGTGACTTGGACAGCGATCCCCAGATGTGTACACCTTGGATCATGTAACGGGCACTCTGTTGTTCCTAGATGCTACTGTATTCCGTTTGTTGCTACTCTCTGCCCGGCGTCAACTTGCCATACTTTCCAAGAATCTTGGCCTCGATGTCTTCCCCTGCCCACGTGTACAGCCCTTCCGCAAACTCCAAATTGTCCCGTTCTGCCTTGAACAGCTTGCCATAATCCTGTGGTTGCCCAGCTTGCGCAGTTCCCATGGCCGCGAATGGCGACACTGTCATGTCTCGCGTAGAATCAGCAGCTGCCAAACGGTGTTCGCACGTCAGCATGAGAACCCATCGGAGCGACAGAGATCACAAACAGTTATCACCACCGAGAATAAGGCGGTACAGGCCATTCAAGCCGAAAAAGTTGAGGAAATACCACGACAGCGAGGACACCCACCGCACGTCCATATCGGGTGTTTCGATACCGCGCTGAAGCATAGATTTGAACCCGAGCGTTAGGGGAAACGGCAGCTTAACTGTAAATGCCGATGAGCGCCGTGCAGGCAGCAGGCAGACTGTACACGACGCACTTAGGACGAACCCCTGGAAGAAAAAGTTGATCCACCCCATGATGACCATTTGCGGCACCATCATCACCATCTGCGTCTTCATCCCCGCCATCATCCCATCCATAGCAGCCGGGTCCGAGAAAGGATTCGACCCAGACAACGTCGAGTCACCTTTGGGCGGCCCATCCTTGAGATACGTGCCAGCCTTGAACGCTTCGGAAAGGCTGTGGGATATCGTCCTATAGTACAGGGGTGGTATAGGCGACTTCGTAGACGTGGCACGAAGTATCTGGGATCTTGCAAGAGCCTGCCTGAACGTGAAAAGCATTTTCGGACAAGGTCATCAAACATGGTTAAAGGGACATACTGTTCACGAAGCGCCGCACGAGACAATTTCTTTGGCGTTGACTGCAGTAGTACCACAACATAATGTCGCAGCACGCCGACGAGAATCTTGACAAGAGATGTCGTCAGTTGGGGACGCTTCACACGCGGAATGTGCATACCATCACGAGGGTGATTGGGAACAGGACCCAATCTCGTATCTGAGGGTCAAGATATAGAGAAAGCCTGTCAAATGAACCCGTCAGCGTGAACAAAGCATGTCAAGACGGTCATAGTAATACGGACGGAGCGCTCGAGGACATGATTGTTTGACTAACTATAGTGTGAGACTTGCCAACTGCCTCTTTCGGTCGGAATACTGGCCGCAGCGCTCACACCTTGCATACAGCCCGCCGTCATGGACAACGCTCCAACCGCACTTTTCGATACGTACGAGCAAGAATTTCGTCAAATAATTGACAGCGTACGGTCAAAGCTCGAAGGAGATGGCACAAATGAACGTGGAGGTCAGGACAGAAGCATGCACCCCTCGAAAAGACTTATGCGTGCGAACAGAACAGAGAAGAACAGCTCTCAGACGAGTAGAGATGGAACTGGACGAGGCGGATGAAATGGCATGTGTCGGACATCTCCTGTCCTCCCCAACTAACATATGTGCACAGATTTCGCAAATGGAGATTGAAATCCAGGGGATACCCCAGTCTCTCCGGCCACAATATCAGACTCGCCTCAGAAATGCGAAAGCAGATCTGACCAGATTCAAAAAGACATCCAAAGACTTGCACACGCAGTTCTCGCGAGCGGACTTGCTCGCTTCACCTGGGAGAGCCGCCACACCAACCTCGGATGAACCTTATGGTGCAACAAGTGACAGAACGAGGTTACTGGCCGGTACTGCGACGTTGGAAGACGGAACAAGACGATTGCAAGAATCCCAGCGGATCGCTCTCGAGACCGAGGATCAGGGTGCCGAGATCCTGATGAACCTTCGCACTCAGCGAGAGCAAATCGAGAACGCAAGAGACACTGTGAGTCATAGCGTCGCAGAGCTCTCGGGGCACTACTCATTTTCCCTCAGCTCCGGACGGCAGACACAGCCATAGACCGCGCATCAGGTACACTGAAGAAAATGATCAGGCGGTAGGTTCAGTCTGTTTAGCTCACTTCAGTAGCTTGCTATTCTGACCTTTAAAACTAGGATGTATCAGCAGCGTGTAGTGACTACCGCCATCATTGTCCTGCTTGTCCTCCTCATTGTAATAGTTATTTGGGAAAAACTTTTCCGCTAGAACACTTTGATCGTGTATTGTCTTTGCGTGGTCCATTACATCCAGAGGACATTTATTTATGATCTCTACATACCAGCCCTTAGCTTTATTCATATGATGTATATGAAGAACGCGTTCCTTTCGCTTTTGAGCATTGCTGTCACCGATCTAAACAATCACTCACTGTTTATCAGTCAAATCTGCAAAAGCGTGTCGTTCAGCCTCTCGCTGAAATACCTCGTCCGTCCAGCCTTTGGCCACCTTTAATTCTGCTAGCATTTTGAGCTTGTTCCGATTCAACCTGATATTGATATAACGCAAGAGATAGGCCACTCCTATCTGTGCTGTCAACAGAATCATGATGGCCGTCTTTCCGGGGATATACGAAGGCGCGTCGGACGGCTGGAATATCTCCGTTCCGACGATATTCCCGATGGAGAAAAATGTCAGCGTCAAAGCATTAATCGTTAGCTGCCGAATATTTTAACGACGAACCCGATCATGCTAGGAAAGAAACCAGCTGACCTTCTTTGTGTACCCACTGGTATTGCTAGCATTGTATGCATAGATGATGGATAGAGTACTCCCAAACGTGCCAATCAGATATGTTCCTTTAGGTGTGAAACTTGAGCTCGGAACTGGAACTCATCTGCACGATAACACACCAAAAAGTAGGACACCTTTCTGGTTTGTCCCATTGAAACCAACGAGAAGACCTGCGATGGTGTAAGTTTGCTGGGAAATCACAGAGGTGGTATTCCCAACCCATTCCAAGAATCGTGGGCAATGTTGCCCAAATGACAGGAAGCATCCTCTCACCCTGTGCCCATGTGAGCCAAGAATTATTCACCAGTGAGGAGTGGCTCACCTTTCTATCAGAGTACCAACCACAGAGGAGCACGGAAAATACTTCCACAACACCAGCTGGGGTCGCAAGTATCAGCGTTTGCCTCGATCTGTTAAAAGAGACTGATGAGCATGCTGCAGTCCAAGTACGAACGGTCCACGAACGTGTAACCAAAATTCTTGATGATGATGTTGCTGACTAGACTCCATTAGATTCAATGGCAACGCATCCATCCAAAATCAGGGGGAATACTAACAGTTGGTCAGTCCACCACTTGGAATGTCGGCTGCAATCACTCAGCATACGAGGCGAGGATGCATGGATGCAACCCACTCAGCATAGTCGCAAGGACGATCAACCACGTGCGTACATCCAACAACGCCTCTATCACTTGATCTTTCTTGAACTTCTTATTTGCTATCCCACCTTGGTCGTCGCGGACGCGCTCAACGCACGCTATGCGTTCTTCCTCGGTCAGCATACGCCATGTCATTGGCGAGTCTGGAAACCAAAGAAGGACAACCAAGCCAACCAGGATTGCGAAACCGCCGAGGAAATAGTACATTATCTGATATCCTCGGAGTGCCGTTCCACTGTAGAAGGAGATACCCTGTCGATGAATCATACCAATAATTTCTGCTTCCAGCACAGCACTTACATATGAGACAAATCCACCAAATACTTGCGTGACTCCAAGCTATTCTAGGGAGTCAAAAAGAGTTTTACTTGGAGAAGGGATGACGGACCGTCATATAGAAATATGCGATGCGTGTGGCCTGATTCTCGATCAGATCTAGCTTGCGGAACGTAGAGTAGCTTACTTGTTCATTCTTTTTGTAAAACATAGATATCACCAAGATCAGAATAGGTGCCACACAACTTTCGCACATTCCTGGGGTAGGATGAGATGAGTGCGTTGATAGGGATTAGCAGCCTACCAAGAATGAATCGGAGGATAAAGAATGCACCAAACGAGCTGGCGCTGGAGTGACAGATCAAGACGATACCCCATATGAGGATGTTAGCACCTGGCAAACATGAGTTTCGGGGCAGACATGGGATACCACACGCACAGAGATACTTTGCCAGTGGGAGCCTTTGTGCAATATAAACAGTCGGAAATTCCCAGATGATATAACCTGTACTTCATGCGTTATGTCAGATACCCGAGGAGAGCTTCACTTGCTTGCCCAGGTAGAATGCCATGGAGACTAAATTGTATTTCTGAGGACAATTTGAGTCTCGAATGAAAGACCAAGCCATCATTCACATTACCTGCCCAGTGATAGGGAACTCCATAATACTAGTCCAAGGTGTTTCAACTACCTGACATTTATCACAGACCAAGGACGGACCTCGCATAGTTGAGGGAAGTCTTGTCACTGACGCAGAATCTTCGAAAATGAAGCCTGAAAGTAGCCAACAGACTTACAGAAACTGAGTGAAGTATACAAGGGCTGCAATTGTTGGTATAAAGAGATCCTAGGTTTGATATGAACTTGATCTTGGTAGGGTATAAATTAACGACAGGCTTACAAGTTTTCTCTTCAGCCTGCGGTTGTATTCATCGCTGAAGTGCCGGCGTTCCTGAGAGCCCACAAGCCGTAGAGCCTCATCCCCGTCATTGGCGTCCTCTGGAATGACACTCTTGACTTCACCAGAGGACAACTGCTTAGTGGCTTGCATCGTGATTGCTGCACAATGGCCGAGGATACGGGGATAAGAGTCCTTATCAGAGTGGTCATCCAAACACGCCATTCTGCCATGCGAACTCGCATGACAAGTGCAGGGCGAGGGCGAGTTATCTATGGATGCACTGTCTCAAGACTTCCACATTGGATCAGATCCTCAGATATCAGGTTGCAAGATCAGGCATCGCAATGACATGCGTCCGGATGGTTGTTCTGTGTGCGTTCGGGTTAGGGATAGCAATTGAATGATAATGGCCAAGCAGACAGAATACCTACTTCCAGCATGGTGTAGGGCAGGTAACTACTAGTAACTACCGCAGCGTGAGACCGTCAAATGAGGATTGCCAGACACAATTGGCAGTTATCGGTCTGGTGACTTTTCGGCATCATTAATGAGGTGGTTCACCTGCCTCTGTTCTGGGAACCAAGCATGCCCGGTTCCCATGGAACTCTCGCGTCCCATATGCACTTGTCTCGTGTGCTATATCTGTCGGGGAACTGACACTCGTGCGCCGCTACGGTTTGCTTTCTCCTGCCAGGGATGTCAAATCGAGTGCTTAGATAAAACATTGCGAGTGAAGGGAACAAAGTCACAACGACCACCTCTCGACACTAGTGGGCTACATAGCTTGTCCATACTCGTGTGAACCCTGCTCCCCATGCCTCTGGTATTGATGGTACGAATCCCCATAGGAGGCATACGCTGGTTGCGCAGAGTGATTCGGATAGTCCGGTACATCACGAACAACTCCCACTCCGTCATTTGGCGGCCGTATTGCAGGAGTCGCCCTGCCTTGATACACACCATAGGTATCTGTGGCGTAATTCTCGGACATTCCTGCATGGCCGTATCCTCCCGTTTGTTGGTAAGAGATAGGAGCTGCTGTGGCAGGGAGGTTGACCTGGCTACTATAGTCATCGTCGTATCCGTAATGTTGGGGCGGCTGATCCTCAAAGGCTGCTATGGAAGGGTTGTAATGTCCATATGCGCCTGACGACTGGTAAGAATACCCGTTGTATGCTGGCATGGGTGGATAATCAGAGTAATCGACTCCGGCAGGGTTCGTGTGGTAACTTGGCGCGATACTCTTGTTGTCAGATGCATAGTGATAATCCTGAGCAAAAGGGCTAGGGGATGGACCTCGTTTGGTCATGGAAGTATCGTCGTCGTCAACAGAAAGGTTCGGAAGTGTAGGCTGTGGCAGGGGTTGGGCTATCATCTCACCCTTCTTGTTCTTGAGGTGAGAAAAGTCGCCCATCGCTTCCTTCTTGGCAAGCGCAGCAGCCTTGGCTAGACGTTCCTTGTTGCGGCGCTTGATAACCTCGGCGATACGCTGGAAACTAGTTATTATAAGTAGAAGGAACAGCAGAAAACACACTTTGTCGACTTTATGGCAAACATATTCCTGACAAGACGTAAACAAATATCTATTGCTAAGTTGGCAAGTGAGACTTACTTTCAAATTCCCCTGGATGTAGCAAAGGAGGGGAATATAACAGATGCCGGCAATAATCAACAAGAAAAGCGAGCCAGCGAAGATGACAAACGTGAAGAACGTCGAAACGGTCAAGGCAGACGTCGAGAGACTGTTTTTAGCGAAGTACTTTGATACCTCGTACCACGGGCCATCGTTCCTCTTGGCGAGGTAAATACTGTAGAGCGTCAAGGCATTGATTGTCTGTCGAGGGCCATCAGACAGAAGTAGTCGCTTCCAACCTGTGCTGTGGCGTCAGAGGTTATAGGATAATAATAAAATCAGGACGACTTACTCTTGAACGTAAAGAATATAAAGAAAGCGAAATCATCCTTTTTCTTCGTGGAATTACTGATGTGGTCGAAAAAGCAGAAGTGGTCGTATGAGCCTGTGATGCACTGAGCGGCCCGGTACTGTCTGGTGGCGCTGGACGTACGGAGTGAATAATAGTTGTTTGCCATCACGTTCGTGAAAGCATATGAAATATCTCGACTAGCAATTATCTTTTTTGATTTCCGTGCTTCGTATGCCAGCTAGAGAAATGAGGACATATATAATTGCTCGAATGCGCATACATACCAAAAGGAAACCAAAGATGATACATCCTACGAACAACCACTTGCCGATATTGAAAGGGATGTAGAAACACCCTTCTTGGCTTTGACAATCATTGAAAATTTGATTTGACCATGTTGAGGTGGTCAACATTGTGGTTGCAGAAAAGATATCGGAGATATACACGAGGAATGACTTCAAAATGATAATGTAGAGCCACAAGTACCTAGGTAAGCCAACTCAGAGGTCAACGACTTGTGGTACAGATGGGGTGAGGCGGATTCCAGGCAAGTACTCCGTACTGTGGTAGATAACTCACTTTAACCGCATGAAGAATCCATTGTCCGTAAACTCCCGTGTGTCGATGAAGTCAAACTACAAGGATGGAATCGCTCGTAGATTTAAGGGGTTAAGCATGTAGTGCCGCACCTTGTGGTCTGGAACGATTTCTCGTTTCCACGCAGGGCCTGAACACATGGTATGGTCTGTCTATCAAGGAGCGATTACGATGGCGAGCGAATTGTCGGGGACGGTGAGAAGGATCGTTAGTGTGTATGTACGACACAGTCGCATATACGACAGAACTGGCGCTAGAAGGAGTGAAGTAACGAGAGTACCGACTGGTGGCAAAGGAATGTCAAGCACACTGTAGAGGGAGAGTTGTGGTGGTGAGCGGGCGGAGTACAGTAACAAGGGACAAAAAGCAATAGGCTTGGAAGACAGCCTCACATTACATAATCAAGTACTTCTCCCACAACGATGACGACCGTGCAGAAAATCAAAGTACGTCTCTCCATTGTACAGGTGGGATTCTGATTGACACATGAACTTATCTCTAGGAAATCGAGGATGAGATGGTAATATTAAGCGACGTGTTCCAACCATAGCCCCATTCACCTTTGATACACAGGCCAGAAGTATGTTTGTGCATCACTTGCTTCTTCCCGTCGCTTGCCAAACGTGTTCAATCACTTAGCCCAAAAGAACAAGGCCACCAGCTACCACCTTGGTCAGCTCAAGGCTAAACTTGCAAAGCTCAGGCGGGAGTTGATATCACCCTCTGGGGGCGGTGGTGGTGGTGGTGGGCTTGGCTTTGATGTAGCACGGACGGGTGTTGCATCTGTCGGCTTTGTCGGTTTCCCGTCAGTTGGAAAGGTCAGGGTGAAGTATTCGCTTATCCATCCCTATGCTGACACATTGACAAGTCTACTCTCATGTCAAAACTCACGGGAACTCATTCAGAGGTCTCGGAGATTGACTTTACCACCCTTACCACCGTCCCGGGAACCTTGAAGGTACACGGTGCTCCGATACAGATCTTGGATTTACGTGAGTACTATGCATTTTCCGGAAAAATTGACATTCAGCATCTTTTAGCCGGTATCATCGAGGGTGCAAACGACGGTCGTGGTAGAGGACGTCAGGGCAAGTATTGTATGCGTGCACTGATAACATCGTAGCTGATGGCATGATACTAGTGATTGCTGGTATGAAATGAGGAAATAGAATATAATGACCCACTGAAGCCTCATTTTTCCCTTGACAGTTGCTCGCACGTGCAACCTTATTTTCATCGTACTCGATGTGCTCAAACCCCTTGGAGACAAAAAGATCATTGAGAGTGAGCTAGAAGGATTTGGAATACGACTTAACAAAAAACCACCCGCCGTCATGGTTCGCAAAAAGGAAAAGGGCGGAATTGCGATCACAAATACTGTGCCTCTCACCCACATAGATCATGATGAAATCAAAGCAGTGCTTAGCGAATACAAGCTCAGTAACGCGGACGTTACCATACGAGAACCCAATTGCACCTCTGATGACCTAGTAGACGTGATTGAAGGCAATAGGCAAGTTTTTACCTCTCACCTTTGTCCATGGCAGCTCATACAATCACCAGGGTTTACATACCTGCTCTATACGTAGGTTCATATTTCCACTGTAGACCGAATTTCTGTTGACTAAAGCTCGTAGGTTCTCAACAAAGTAAGCAGCACTGTCACCCGGGTTTACTCGACACCTCACGATCGCCACTAGATAGATGCCATCTCGATAGAAGAACTCGACCTTCTGTAAAGCGCTCATCTCGACTTCCTCGACCAAACATCTAATAGCATTCTCTAGATACAAAATTCCCAACAGCGTGCCCATATCATCCAAGGAGTGGATGAATGTTGACGAATTGATCGAAAAGATGTGGGAAGCCTTGCAGCTTGTGCGTGTTTACACAAAGCCGCGAGGGCAGTCACCGGATTACTCTACCCCGGTGGTCCTACGTCGGGGAAGATGCACAATCGAAGATTTTTGCAATGCTATCCATAAGGAGATCGCAAAACAAATGAAATAGTAAAACTTGGTCTGTTGTTTCTTAATCATGTTACTGAAATATCCATAGTGCCATTGTCTGGGGATCCAGCGCAAAGCACGCACGAGGGCAGAAAGTCGGCCTGGACCACGTTTTAGATGACGAAGATGGCAAGTCAAAGTGGGTTGTGCTGAAGTTCACTACGTTAACCATCCCCTACAGTCGTCCATATTTCAAAACGGTAACACAAATATAACTTGTATCTCGCCCAATACTTGCGTGAAACGTGTATCGCTATTGCCTCAGATATATTGTACCCAATCGGATGAAAGCCCACACCAGACCCAGCGCACAATACACACTTGTCATCATTAGTGGGAGGAACTCGGTCTGTGAGTTTCCACCGAAAACTAATGGGAATATGAGAGTGAAAGCAAGTAGCGGAGCGAAGCCCAGTAGATATGCATTCTCTAGCTGTTCCAGTATGACCCAGGTCAACGTTGTAGGAAATCTGGCGAGAGTTAGACAGGACCCGTGAGCAATAGGGCAACTTCGCTCACTCGTAAACCTGCTTCTGTAGTGGACGGAGGACCATGACGCCCCAGATAAAAGAGTAGACTATTTTGATCAATGTCTCTGTGCCAGAGTTAAGACCATGGCACTCACTCTAGCGGGGAAGAAGGCTTACCGCTAGGCGTGAACAATAAAGGGAACAAAGAGAATATTCCAGAAATGCTCGCTATCATGTACGTCTTGAAATGGGAGTAGTCATCTGCTGCAAGCAGACTGCTAATCCATGAGTCCTGAGAACATCGAATCCACAAGGATGCTACCTGAGGGGAACAAGTACAAGGAGGATGGCTTTTTCATGGA
>JBBPKX010000001.1:25827-57010 GCA_038089435.1 Boletus austroedulis | reverse complement strand
GACGTGCCAGCCAAACAGGTATGAAGTATAGCCACACAAGGTGAGCGCGGTCAAGAAGGACTTGTAGTTTGGTGTCCTCCATAGCTTGACGAGAAATACCTTTTGATCGAAAAGTGTCAACTAGAATCTCCATCTTGCATGTTGCTTACCATTTGAAAAGCGATCGTGATCGCAAATGTATGGATTGGCTTGACAGATGGCAGGACGGCAAAGGTTGTATCACCAACAAGGCCACGCGATGTAGAAACTACCCCTTGCTGGTTTACCGCAAAACCCGCGTCAAAACGCCTGGCAACTTTAGACGGACTAGATTAGCGATGGAGTCCGGAGAAAAGGATAAGCGCATACGCTGAAGCAGCACACGGTCCATCGCGGTGACCAAAGCCCAAACATTTGGGGCCCAGTAAGCATGGTTTAGACCACGAGTAAATGGGAACAAGCGAGACATGAGCTGTAGTAATTGTCCCATCAGGATGAATGGCCCAAGAGATGCTCCAAAAACCAAGATCACAGCATTTGCCAGCGAGATAAACTTGGTGGGGAGAATCTCGCCAGAAGGGGACATACAATGTGAACGCAAAAGATAGACAAAGTAAGCAGGCTATCAAGGGTTATGAACGTGATGCATGATGCAAAGCCGGAGAACGTACGGCGAGGTACATGTAGATGTGCTTGAAGTTGAGAAGCACTGCAAACAAGAAGCCACTTGCCAGCTTTCTTCCCTACAACGCAAGACATGATATGAGCATGCACACCGTCATGATGGAAATACTTCTCACCTCACGTGCCATAAGAATCGACCAAAGTAAAATTCCAAACATGAACCCATTGTATTGAAAGTGAATATGGTCAATCATCAAGAAACCGGGGTGGAAAAAGAGGGAGGAGGAGAGGACACGTTGCCACGAGGGGTCAACTGCGCCACGGATGAATCTATCCGCAAAGTTCAGCCTTGCTCCCCCTTTCCATAGCGCATATCACGAACCTAAGTAACGCTGCTCCGAACACGATCTCACTCAATATTACAGTGCTTCGCTGGTATGCGACAACGGACCACGCGTCATAGTTTAGGTGAGAAATGTCCACTATCTGGGGGTCAATGAACGATGCCGGGATTGACAGGAGGTGCTCAAAGTAAGCAAAGAATGGGGGGTAATCAAGTGCTGTAGAGGATGAATTAATCCTTTCTCGAACACAAATGAAGAACATCATCTCACTCCATTGTGACGTGGTCTGCCGGATAAGTTAAATTGGAAAGATGATTAGTGCTGCATCGTGGCGTACATCATAATACCATTGAGAAATAGGGAGCGAGTACGTGATTGCAAGCCAGTTGCGGTGTACCTCAAAATCTGTGGAACGGCTGTGCCACACTTTAGAAGAGGCTAATGAACATGCATGATCCAGGCTCACTAGGAGGGAAAGAGAAGAAGCTTGATAGCAATCGAGAACAGTAGCATATCGACATCAGAGCGTGTTACAAGTTGCGAGCCATTCAACCAACGGGCCGCATGGTACCAAGCGAGTGCCTTTGGTTGCTCTGGCGTCTTGTCTTCTTGGACCGTTGGCTGCTGCGCATACTTTCTCGGCGAGGACGCTGATGAGGTGGACATGAAGTACACTAGTTTATTAGAGCACTGCCACTCATGTTGAAGTCCGAGTCACGCCCCTCATCGATTCAGTGTCAACCACAACCCGTCTTTATGAGCAACCAGTCCACAGCCACTGATGTGACGGCGCAAGCAGCCTCAAGGTGTGTTGCTACTCCTTTTTGTGGAGCTCTCTAACATGGACTGAACACGCCTAGGGGAGCTCTCATTAAGCTGTTATCCTTCGCAGCCACGCTTGCAATTCTACCGATCTCTTCCTACTTCGTCTCACTCAGGTACATGTGGGGAGGTGCGGGGCTCACCAATCATACTTGAACACTACTTACTGCATATTTTACAGGTAACCATAATTATGCCGCAATAACAGCCATCATCGCCGCAAACCTCGTACTTGCAGCTTACATTGTCACTTCCATCCTGGAAGACAGGAAGTCCTTGGAAGAATCTGAAGGGAAAAAATTTGCGGAAACAAAGAAGCACCGTTAACCGTCTACTTGCCTCGTCTCATTGTCATTCCACTAACCTAAGGTTCAATGCAATCCATGCCTGACCCCAGACCCCTGATGTGAGTTCATGTCGAAGGAAGTGTCCCATCTTTGTTGTTGGACTGCGAGACAATTCGTAAGCTTTTGTCTTTAAATTTTGATCAGTTTTCGCTTGTCTTGATTTCGAACCAAACTTTACCTGTGCCACCCGACAGTTATCGACCATTATCCCTGTATCAAATCTAAGAGAGTAAGTATGCCAATGTATCCTTCCCTTCCCCTACACTGCCATGTGCCGTATCATCCGTGTGGACCTGAAAGTTGGTACATAGCATGTTGCATGAGAATATTGTATTCGGTACACAAATAAGTCTAATAGCAAAACCCCAAACGTCGGACGAAAACTCTATTGAGCATTGTCCACTTTCATGTAACCTTTGTAAGTAATAGATGGTATTCAGGTGTCGCGAAATGGTCATAATATGCATACTAGTACAAAAATGATAACTCTACAGACAAAGATCGATGCGATGGCGTGCATATCGTGAAGTAATGTGATCTAAAGGTATATCAGAAGAGGACAAGTTATGGCAGACTTTAAAAGTCTTCATCTAACGAGCTGTTCACCCAAGTCAATCCGAGGAATAAGAATACTAATCAATGGACTTACAACGTCTTGCTTGCCACAGTTTCGCTCTTCTGGCTGTTATGATTCACATTTGCTTTCGAGTAGTCGGATACCCGCTTCTCAAAGAAGTTGGTCTTGCCTTGCAGCGAAATCATGTCCATGAAGTCGAACGGATTTGTAACATTGTAAACCTTGTCATTCCCTAGTGAAACCAATAGACGATCGGCGACGAATTCGATATACTGGCACATGAGCTTTGCGTTCATTCCGATCAATGCCACAGGCAGCGCATCTGACAACAAATCATAGTACCCAATGCTTCAGGACTCCAAAATAAAACTTACCAGTCAAGAATTCTTGTTCAATCTTGACGGCCTCTGTGATGACCCGCTCGACGACGTGGGGGTGAGGGCGCCGCCTGAGGTGGCTGAAGAGCAAACACGCGAAGTCGGTATGCATTCCTTCGTCACGGCTAATGAGTTCATTGGAGAATGTGAGACCAGGCATCAAGCCGCGCTTCTTCAACCAAAATATAGAAGCAAAAGAACCAGAGAAGAAGATGCCTTCCACAGCAGCGAAGGCTACCAAGCGCTCCGCAAACGTTGAACGTTGGTCCGAAATCCATCTGAGAGCCCACTCGGCTTTGCGCTTGACACAAGGGATGGTGTCAACGGCGTCAAAAAGATATTCGCGTTGTGCAGGATCCTTGATGTAGGTATCAATGAGGAGCGAGTAGGTCTCAGAGTGAATGTTCTCCATCATGATTTGGAATCCATAGAAGCAGCGGGCCTCCGCGGCCTGGACCTCGTTTGAGAAACGCTCGACGAGGTTCTCATTGACGATACCGTCAGAGGCAGCAAAAAATGCGAGCACGTGAGAGATGAAGTGGCGTTCATTGTCGTTCAGACGGTTGTTCCAATCGTGAACATCTTTTGAGAGGTCCATCTCTTCCGCAGTCCAGAATGACGCTTCTGCTTTCTTGTACATTTGCCATATCTGATTGCAGGTAAGTCTCTTTCATTCAAGAGTATCGAAGGATACCCACTTCATGATACTGGATAGGGAAAAGAACGAACCGGCGTCTGGACTCTTTCAAGAGGGGTTCTTCCTCTGTACGAGGTATAAGCAATAAGGACAAATGTGGGGAGGAACACAAACCTTCTGGAAGATCTACCTCACCGACGAACTTTGTGCGAAGAACGTCGAGTTCGTCTTGCTCCGAGTCGGACTCGTCACCTAAAGTATCGGGGGACAAGGAACGCTTTTTGTCATCGACGAGAGGTTCTTTCGGCAAAGGCGCTTTGGTGGGGGTGTCCAGTGAGAAGGCAGCGATTGCTTCCGCGGCCTGAAAAGAAGTCAGGAACGACGTGAGCAAGTGGGGCACACCGCACCTTCTTGCTAGGGGTAGGTTGGGGAGATGATACACGGGGAAGAGGGAGGACAGTAGTCATGGTAGCGCTGAGGTTGAGTGAAGAGAATATACAAGGAAGTATGAGTCGTGGTGACTTGGAGGATGTGTGGTACGCTGGTTTTTATGGTGTTCGAAGCGTTGCGCGTATTTGGCTTTGTTCAACAACATTACGCGACGCGTTGTTGTGGATTGTTGCGTTCCACACGTTGCCATCCGTGGGAAGTCGGTTTCAACAATAGAAAAAGAAAGGACAACGCAGAATGTGGAGACATGGATGAACGAATAAATTACGGGCTTTGTGCGGACACCCTCCAGATCATATGTATGTACTCAGGTAAGAACTTTACACCTACCCAGACCAGATCACGTGACCGACCGTTTTTTAATTTCATTTATTTATTGGCTTGTTCACGACTCGGCAACATGGTGAGCATATGATCTGATAGGTCCATTCACAGTACGTCTTACTTTTCTTCTCTCAGCTGAGAAGACAAGCTCGCGAGCGTAGACAATATATATACGAAAAATCCTTGGAGGCACAGGAACGTCAAACCTATGAACGCAAACGTCAACTCAAGGATGCACTTGCATCGGGAAAACTCCTTCCGACAGAACTCAAAAAGGACGCAAAGGCCATAGGGAAAGATCTCGCGTTCGATGAGGCACAGCAAGGTTGGGCATCACCACGACACAGTGCTCGGCACATCTCATCGACATCACAGAACCTTCCACACATATCGATAATGAGTACTCGCATGCCGGTATAAGTGACCCCAAGATCATGATAACCACCTCGAGGGACCCTAGTTCGAAGCTTCTTCAATTTGCAAAGGTATCAAGCGGCTTAATGCTGTGAAGTAACCGATGCCATGATCATTGCGTAGGAAATGAGACTAGTATTTCCCAACTCGCATCGAATCAATCGCGGAAATTATGTCGTGAAAGAACTGGCGGATGCTTGTCGCGCCAACGATATAACGGATCTCATTATTCTGCACGAGCATCGGGGTATCCCAGGTGTGTGGCAACCCGCTCGTTTCGACTAGCCAACTCATGCTTTTTAGATGCGATGATCGTTTCCCACTTCCCTCATGGCCCGACAGTTCATTTCTCTCTTCACAACGTTGCCCTTCGTCATGATATTAACACGTACCAATCATCCACTGTATCAGAACAGTACCCACACCTTATATTCGAAGAATTCACCTCTAATCTCGGGATGCGCATCAGGGATGTACTCAAGTTCTTGTTTCCCGCGCCAAAGGAAGACAGCAAACGTGTCATGACGTTTGCAAACGAAGACGACTTCATCTCGTTCCGGTAGGTACCAAAGATACCCAACGCCTTGGGTTTAGGACCTGATCTACTACCCGACAGACATCACGTATTTGTGAAAATCCCTAGCGACGTTCAACTCGCCGAGGTCGGACCTCGCTTCCAGATGAAACGTATGTCTCCGCAGTCGTTTACTCATGCACCTGGTGACAGTCTCGTAGCTTATGAAATAAAGCAGGGTACCATTGAACAGGAAGAGGCAGAAAAGGAATGGGTCCTTGCCCACTATTCCAGGACGGCAAAAAAACGTAGGCTGTTGTCGAGTAATGAGCCGGGCCAAGACTCTACCAAACGGCCAAGGGGATAAGTCATTCCGCATTCACATTGAGTCCATTGCTATTCTCCGTATTCACTGGGTAAAATATATACTTCTACCAATCCATAAATTGGTTGTTATACCCAACAATCTTGTTAATCGACCGAGAGCGACCCGTCAAGCTTTGCGAATCCCTCAAATAAGGAATCGAATGCATCGATAGCATGTTGGACATCTTGCGAACCCCCTGTCTCCCTGATGGAATGCATCGATAGCATTGCATTGCCAACGTCTATCGTGCGGACCCCGATTGTTGAAAGCATCGGGCCAACAGTAGATCCACATGGCCTATATCGGATAGCGTCCGATTGACGTTCGAGGTTGAAAGGTAAAAACCTACATATCGTTGCGAACCTCAAACTCCTGTACTCTTCCACCCTTACGTTCAACCAGTTTCTTAAAAAGAAAGGTGCTGATAGCGTCGGAAGCGTAGCGTTGCTTTGCATTGGTCTTGATGACCATCCCTCCGTTAATTCGGGGTTGATGGTTGTCTTCGTGTTTGGAACTGTAGTTGGGATGGACTGCATGACCCATGTCCGCCGACACGAGGAACGACCGAGCAATTGATTGGGAATGAAGAGATGGCGATGGAGAGAGCCTCTCAAGGAGTAGCGGGATCAGGGATGACTGAGCACCAGTGGTGGACTGGCTGCCGATCTCTTCGTGGTTAAACAGCGCGATGCAGTTGACGTTGCCGGTGAGGTCACGGAAACCAGGGCCTTCGACATGATTCGCTAATGCTTCTACAGCGCAGAACCTTGGTCTGTCAGTAAGTATGTATGCCGGGAAGTCACGAGGAACAACTTACGAGGAGAACATGTTGTCCAACCGAGGACTAAAGATAAACTCATTGTTGATACCCCCTAAAACCGAGGGTTGGGTATCATACAGGTGCCTGACAAAGATTTAGAGACTGAACCCGTAAAATGAGGGTGTACATGCAATTCAAAGTCATGGATTTCCTCCGGGGCAACGGAAAGTTCATCAGCGAGAATAGACAAAAGCGCCGGGTGATGATTCTCTTGAATGCTGGATGCGGCGTGGTTGCCAGACTTGTTGGTCCCTGCATTGAGTTGATTCTCGATCAGGCCAACGATCGGGATAAATTCGGTTTCTTGATTAAATTTAAACGCGCGGTCAACATCCCGATCAACTGAAAGGCAGTGAATAATTGGGCATAGGAGTGTAAGTCCTACTTGCGATGAATAGCTAGAGTCGGAATGCGCAAGATGGGCCGATCAATCTTGATGAGCTTCGACTGAAAAGACCCATCTTGACGGGCGACGACGACCCGTCCGGCTAGAGACAGATCACGGTCGAACCACGAGTGCCAGATTCCCCCGCCGTAAGTTTCCACGCCGACTTGGAGATACCCAGCGTTGGATTTCTTTGATACTGGACGAACCTGGCGTGGGGTTGTACTCAAGCAGTGATTTGGTGCATACAACTTACACGCAAGTTGGGGCTGTCGACATGAGTGGCAACAATGGAGACTCCCACGCCTGGCTTCCAGTTAGAAGGGATGGTGAATGCAAGTAAGGAGGCCTGGTTCCTGGGTGTGCACGAGATGAGGTTGGAAGATCGGACGGAGGTGTGTCATGGTACCTCGTGAAGTAGTATTTTCCCCGGGGTTTGATTTGTTTCTCCCAGTCATCGATCTCCTTGACCTGATTGTCTTGATTGCAATCAACTTCCGTACCAGAGCAAGGACCGAACCTTTTGAAATCCAGCTGCTTCTAGTCGCGTAGCTGCATTCTGGATGGCGTGAAATGGTGTCGGCGAGGCGTTGATAAACGTCAAGAAACGTTTCGCAGCTTCTGGGGCGGATGAGTACAACATCATAACCTCGGTCCAAGGCGTTTCCTAATCCGGAGAGTTGTCGAGCAATGAGCGCTTTTCAAACTGCTTGGTCATGGTCCAAAGCTATCTTCGACATGGCCCAACGCAGGTACTGCACCTTCTTCAGTCCACCGCCGCTATCTGACCATCGCGCAGGCATTTGGTGTGATTTGCAGCAACTCGTCAAATTCTTTGTACGATGGCAAGCTTGCATATGTCCCCGCTCTGGAAGACGTCCTTGTTTGGGACATGAAGCAAGGACACATGGTAGTTCAAGTTCACTCTCGTTCTTTTCAGCCTTTTAACAGCAACTACAGCTTGCAATGTGGCATGACACCGGCCACAGAGCCGAAGTCACTTGCATTCAACGCTCTTCTCAGCAAAGTGTGTTCGCCGTCGGATATGCAGATGGCTCAGTACGGTTATGGGACAGTACTCTTGGCTCTGTTCGTGCAACGTTCAACGGCCACCAGAACGCCATAACGGCGCTCGCGTTCGACGCGCAAGGCGTAAGGCTTGCGTCCGGTTCCCAAGATACAGACATGATCCTATGGGATCTCGTTGCGGATGTTGGCCTTTATCGGTAACCCCATCAGAGGCTCTGTCTTGGCTCGTTGTCACTTATGATCACATCTCAGGCTTCGGGGACACCGTGATCAGATCACCAGCATCCGGTTTTTGCCTCCTTCGGATCAACCGTCAACTTCCACGACCTCTTCGAATGGCTTCCTTCTTTCCACCTCAAAAGACACGTTGTTGAAAATATGGGATCTCTCCACCCAGCACTGCATGCAGACCGTCGTTGCACATAGTTCAGAAGTGTGGTCGATGGATCTCAGTCCTCAGCAAAACCTCATCTTCACGGGGAGTGGAGAAGGAGACCTAAAAGCATGGAAGGTGGATTACGATGCCGTCGCAGTGGGTTTGAAGGTAACGGAATCGGGACAAGTGAGCAACCCCAAAATATGATTGTGGTTGAGCACTTATCTCAGCCTCTAGTTTGGCAAGATAATCCAGGCAGTCGCCACACTCCCTCTTTCTTCGCGTCATCGTGTTTCTCAAGTTCTGTTCCACCATTCGCAGCCTTATGTTGCTGTTCAGTCGCACGATAGATCTATTGAAGTTTTTCGTATACGGACGGAGGATGAGGTGCGGAAAAAACAGGCTAGACGACGCAAGCGTGCACAAGAAAAGGAGGAAAAGTCTAAATCAAAGAAAATCGACAAAGTGGATGACGATGAAACAGGTGCAAATGACGTTGATCTTATCGACTTGTTCACTCCCTATCTGGTGATTCGAGCAAGTTGGAAAATCAGGTCCTTCGACTTTGCTCCAGATGTATCTGGACCAAAAGCAAGGGTCCACGTCAGCTATCTTTCTGGTCAAACGATGGCAACCCGCACTGACCTAGTTATCTAGATTCTGTTAGCACTGGCGTCGAATGCATTGGAAGTTTATAATATTCCACCACCGTCAAAATCAAAAGATCAAGTTCCTGAAGCAAGTCGCGTTTATTCGCTAGATATTCCGGGGCATCGGACAGACGTGCGAACACTTTGTCTGAGTTCTGACGACCAAATTTTAGCTTCTGCGTCTAACGGTGGGCATGTCGACAAGTCTGTTGAAGTGCTCCTGATCTTTCTCGCAGGGATTCTTAAGTTATGGAACGTGAAAACAACAGTATGTATCCGGACCATGGATTGTGGCTACGCCATCTGTAGTACCTTCTTGCCAGGTGATAAACACGTTCGTATATTTGCCCAGATATCCTCGTCATTTGCCTCACACTCCAGACAGCTCGCTATCGGCACAAAGTCAGGCGATATCTTGGTATACAATGTGGCCTCTTCCACTCTCATCGATACACTCAAAGCTCACTCATCAACCGTGTGGTCAATGCATCTCAGTCCGGACGGGAAAGTACTCGCCACTGGTAGCGCAGACAAAGAAGTCAAGTTCTGGGTGCTTGAACACGACGCAATACCCGAGGACGAGGTCTCTCATTCTGTCTTCTCAAGCTTGGCTGCTATACTCAGGTCATTGTATTCACAGAGTCATCCCAAGAAATCAGTTGCGCTAGCGCACACGCGTACCTTGAAGATGTCTGATGACGTGCTGTCGCTGAGATACAGTCCAAATGGCAAACTTCTGGCTGTATCCCTCCTGGATTCCACTGTCAAGATCTTCTACCAGGATAGTCTTAAATTCTTCCTCTCATTATATGGACATAAGGTCGGCTTTGATTCGGTCTTATATCCCGCATCTTCACATATGTATCTTACGCAGTTGCCGGTTCTTGCGATGGATATCTCAGATGACTCGAAATTGATTGTGACGGGTTCTTCCGACAAGAACGTTAAAATATGGGGCCTCGATTTTGGGGATTGTCACAAATCAATCTTTGCCCATGAAGATAGCGTCACGCAGGTTCTATTCGAGAAGAAATCACACTACTTCTGGACAGTAGGCAAAGACAACCTACTAAAATATTGGGATGGCGACAAGGTTATTCCCTTTATACTTCTCTCCACGCGTACTGAAGCACACTTGAAGTTCGAAAACATCCAGAAACTTGAGGGACATCACAACGAGATTTGGGCTCTTGCTGTCAGTCACTACGGTAACTTTGTGGTGACCGGGTCCCATGACAAGTCCATCCGCATCTGGGAAAAGCTGGACGAACCTGTATGTTGTTTCTTCGCTCGTTTGTTTCGTCCACTGACAACCTCGCAGCTCTTTCTCGAAGAAGAGCGCGAGCAGGAATTAGAGCGCCTCTATGAGAATGACCTAGCGGAGACCCTGAATGGACCTGACGGTGCGATTGTGCAAGGAGAAAATGCAGATATTGGACATTCTGCTGAAGTGGCCGCGGTGTCCAAACAAACCATGGAAACGCTCATGGCAGGGGAGCGTATAATTGAAGCTCTCGATCTCGCGGACGATGAGCGGGTTACTCTTCGAGACTTTGAAGCTCAGAAAGCCCGAGCTGGTACCCTTGAAGCAGCTGGTCTGCAGCCGCCACCCCGCCACCCCATCCTCGCGGCACTGGATTTAGAGCCAGATGGTTATGTTCTAAGAGTTGTGGAAAAGATCTCCCGCGCTGCATTATACGACGCTCTGCTGGTACTACCATTTGGCAAGGTAGTGTCCTTGATGCAATACCTAGATATGTGGGCTAAAAAGGTGCGTTTCACGATGCTCGAGTGATCTCATATGCCATATACTCAGCCTGGTCAAATGCCAACGACAGGGCTGGAATATCGCACTTGTTGCCTACATCACATTCTTTCTCCTCAAAACTCATCACCACCAGATTGTGGCTAATCGGATCATGCGAACAACGTTGATTCCGATGAGAACCCACTTGAGAAACGCTCTGAGGCGCGAGAAGGACACGGTTGGGTATAACTTGGCTGCCTTGCAATACCTCCGCCACAAAAGTGAAGCGGAGAGAACCGCCCTTTTCTTCGAGAGTGAAGACTTTGACGAAACAAGGGTGCGCGAGAAGATTTCCGAGGGTAAAAAGAGAAAGCGGGTAAGCATCAAAACGTAACGCTTCTCGAATGTGACGATGTTATCAATCATACACTCGTGTATTAGATTACAAATCTAGAAATACACTATTATCAGTTGACTTTAGGGCCCCACAAGGCGACATTCCTGGCAAGTTTGGCGCTTGAGTCTTTGCCAACATAATTTTGGTAATACCTACCAGTCTGCGGGATCAGACGCCTCGCGCATCTGCACAGTCAGGACCCCCTTGCTTAGTGGTGCCAATTCCTGAAAGGCGGCTTGAGTGAGGTCAACATGCTTGGACCCCTTCTCACACCCGGCGCAAGTGTCCACCACTCTGACGAATATGCATTTGGTGGGATTGTTGCAGACTAGCATGTGTTTTGGAAGGTTTCAAGCTGACAGGAAAATACCACCTACGTTCGATAAATTTAAAGCACTTGGGCTTCTCTGTCCATCCGTCCAGAGTAAGAGCCGCAACGAAGGATTGGTCCTTTCAGGAAAATCTGCGAGTAAGCAATGGACCTAAACGATGTAAAATCTACATTACCGTGGGCGACCACATTGGCTCAGGCCAGCAACTAGGGTTGAGAAGGTCATGTCCAGTATACCTGAGCATGACAGAATTAGGTACGCGTCGCCGAACAATAAGGGCATCGAACCAAGTAATGGTAACATCTTCTGGCCTGCCAATGGCGCTGATACCCTTTGTGAGCTCTGCTAATGATTTCCCGATGGATCTGAAGATGCTCTTCATGGAAGAGTGTCGGGTATTTGCCCTCGACGGACGCCTGAGTGGGCTGCTGGAATTTGTATCCGAGGTAGCAGCTGGGGTCATCCCGGGAAACGGAGTGGACGAACGGCGGTACTTGTAACGTAGGTTCGTAACTATGACGGACTCCCATCCATCTCGAGCATCAAATTGGTAAGACTCTGGTAAGGAGTGTGAGTTGCCTAGTGTGGCGGTTGATCGGGAAGTGTTCGCGGCTGCTCCACCGACCAGCGGCGGCAAGAGGAAAGAAAAATAAATGGCGAGAACGCTCGTGGAGAAGTACATGGAAAATGATATAGTAGTGTGACAGTTCAAAGTGTCAGTGCTTTGGACGCGTCGCGTCTTGGTCACGTGAAGTTGATTTCCCGATCTTGACACTGAGGGGCAGTGTCAAGGCTGACAACGTCGGACCATAATAACTGTGGTGATCCCGCACACCACTCGAGGCAAGCCATGCCGGTGGACAATTCTAAGGATGTTACATTGAATGTTTCGCGACGACACTTTCGCAAGGTATCCACCGAAGACGAGATTGAGCTCAAACGTGCTCGTGGTGAAATATCTTGTGCGGAGTGTAGAAGGTTTTTATTCTGCTGTTGCTTGCTCTCGACCCTCATCATCCTTAGGTTAAAGCTCAAGTGCGATAAGAAACTGCCATGTGGCTCTTGTGTGCGCAGGGGCTGTCCCACAATATGTCCCAATGGTCCGCTACCCCTGTCGTTTCCGTTATGGGGCTTCCTAACTTGCTTGCAACAGGGAGTTTATCGACGGGACAGGGAGCCCGGTTTGTAGCTACAACATGTTGAATTACACGAGGTCCACTGAACATCGGCGCCAGATTTGTCCTTGCTGACACTGAGCACTTACACCACAAGATTACCGAAATGGGTCACCGAATACGCTCCCTCGAAGACGCATTGGCAATATTTCAGGCTGGAGTTTCGAATGATGTCCACCCTTTACTGACTGAAGAGCTGTCGGCTATCAAGTATGGACTTGAGCCCTCTCGCGAAGCCTCTAGGGATCATCAAGCTGTCCCAATAAATGGGTCGGGGACCCTCACCATCACGGAACGTGGAGATTCTCATTACTTTGGTCGTACGGCGGGTTCTGAGGTAGCCTTTCCACGACGATCTCTTGGTCAACATGTTGATGATGATTTCGTAGACCCTCTTTTTGGTTAGTATATTTGTTCTCGATGTGTCACGTCCTAACGTGTTTCCCTAGGCTGGCGCAGAACTGAACGATTCAGGGCCAGAGCTCTCCTCTACTCGGATTGACGATCTACCACAAGTTTCGTCCGAAATTAGCCGCTTGGCAGCAATTCTCCCTTTCAACATTGCAGGCATCAGTGATGAAAACAGGCAAAGCGAGCTCTTTCATGCGTTGCTCGATCTCCTCCCCGAATACCCACGTGCTACTACCCTTTGCGAGACTTATCTAGAAAACTCTGCATGGGCGTTTCGACCGGTCACGCGAGAGGAGCTCATTGACGAAACGTTGGCCCCAGTTTATGCTCTTGCGCAAGGTAGAAATAAGGAAGTCTTAGAGGACCAGGCTGGGAGCGAAATTTCTCCGCACGCTCTAGCTGTCTTGTACATAGTCTTTGCCCATGGCGCTCTTACTGACCTCACACTTCCTCCATATAACGCAGAAGCTGAAAATTATTTCCACTTGGCTCGCTTGGCATTGTCTTTGCATCCGGTTTACGAATTACCTACCACTCGAACTTTGCAAGCTTTGTGTCTAATGTCGTTCTACTATGGAAACCACGGGAGACATCCTACACTCGACAGTGCATGGTCGATTTTGGCAATGGCGAATAAACTTGCTCAAAGCGTAAGGTTCCCGCGTAATATTTAGGGGACACTGACTCATTTTTGGTAGATCGGCCTACGTATGTCTGTAAACTTGGGAGTTTCAAATAACCTCTCACCGGTTCCTAGATCGTGACCCTGCACGTTTCAACATGAGCCCAAAGGCAATTCAACGACGTCGATCCCTCTTCTGGGAACTTTTAACCGCTGATATGTTTCACGTAAGAACTTGATTGATCAGCTCGCCAATGCATACCCATTTGAGAAACAGAGCATGACTCTGGGACGGCCGCCATCAATCAGTCTTTCGTATGTTGACTGTGAGTTCCCGGAAGACGACACTACAACCCTCAACGATAAGGGAGAAGTAGAGATGGGCTGTGAGAGTTTTCTATGTGTTATCAGCCTTTTTTGTTCAAATGATTTTCTAGTCTTTCATTGGAAATACTCCTTTGCGAAAGACGTGTTTATGCCAGTGGTCGAACACACACTCACGGTGACGCCACCGACCTACGAAACTATTTTGGAACTGGACCGGAAAGTCCGGGAGAAAGTTCTCCCTCCTTCATTGAATCTATACCGTTCTAGCTCTATTGATGAGTATACAACACCAGCTTCATATGCTCGGGGGAGGCTGTTATTCCAGTTCAGGACCACCAGTACGGATTTTGCCTTTGAAAGAGATCCCCCTTCACTCACCATGTACCTTAGCAATGGTGTTCATCCATCGCAGCTTCTTCGTCCAGGCTATCCTTGATTATCCCTCCAATCCACTCCGTAGTCCTTTTGCACCCTCCTTTCTTGCTGCCTACCGGTGCGCTTCGGTAATCATAAAGACTAGCGCAATGAATTATCAGAAATATCCGGACTTGTTCTCTCGTTTTTGGACGCTCTGGAGTCATTTGCTGTCTGCTGCGGTTAGTTTGATTGTTTGCGATCCTACCTGAGTTCATGTCACGTCGCCAGATTATTGTAGGAACCATCACTACGAGGGCGCCGTCTTCTATGATGGCACCTGCTGCACAGCTAGAACTTGAACTAGCACTGAACTTGTTCAGGAGTGGTGCGGTTGTAAGTCCTCGCGCGAAAAGTGGTTTGGTGAGTTACGATCCTGTCTTTATGAGAGTTCCAGCGAGTGACTCCAGTCCAGGCTGTCTTGATGCGCCTCAAGGCCAAGGCCCATCAAGCACAGGAACAAATATATGTCAATAGGGGTGCCTCTTTTGGCGCTGGTCCTACTGCCTTACTTCCAGAGACGGGGGTCGACGAGCTTGCAGTGTTTGGGGGCCAGACACAGACCTTAGTCAGCAAAATTCTTTCACAGCAGAGTCGTAGAAAAGGCCAGGGCTCATCACCCTCGGTATCAACCAGCGCGGCGGGCTCGCCGTCCACCACTCCAGAGGAGAGTCACTCCCCTTCAGATTTTGTACCCGAAGTTCATCCATCGCTCGTCGAATATTTGTCTATGCTACCACCTCCTACAGTGACCAGCCCTCCAGCGATTTCTGTACCCACCCAATTCAATTTCGACCAAAATCACTCTGATATGTTCACGAAACTTCTGCCTACCATGAACTCTGACCAACAGCCATTTGGGTCAACACAATCATCTTCCGCATTTGACGAACAGTTCATGAGAGACTTTGCGAACGTCAACTTTTTGGGGTCGCCGTCATCTGCGGGGGCAATCGCCAACAGTTTTGACAATATAGAACTCATGATGACAGGCGATCCGGGTATGGACGATAGATGGCTGGCTTTGATGCAGGACGTATTAAATCCACCAGTTTCGTGAAACCGTTCTATGTGACTTCGACTTCACCTTTGTACGATGGGCATGTGGATTAGGTCTAGGGCACAATTGCATATTATGGGATTGCTCTGCTCAGATTAAGGTGTAGCTCATGTAACGCCGTCCAAACCCTTCGATCATTGATTACTTAGATGAACGATCTGTGGAGATTAGCCTTTAGAGCGATTCTGTGGGTGCGATCCGCAGATGAAACTTCTGTGCATGAAATAGGGTCGAATATAGCTTGCGCCAGGCAAGGACAATACGCGGGTTATCACTTCCGCCGACCCGTATAGAGATCTAGAAAAGAAACCTTATCTTCCCAACCGAACCCGATACGTTTCATTTTACCAATTCTTGCGATTAAGACGGCGCAGACTTCGGAGAGCGTGTCGACAACCATGTCTGGAACAACCTCGCTCACCACAAAAAGTTGGGAGGAAGGGGACTCAGGAAGTGGAAGCATGCGAACGGACATGCTCTGAGGGGACAAGGTACCTGCAATAGTGAAGAGATGATGAAGTGGGTTGAACGCGGAGGATGGGATGGGGTGTGTAAGGGATGGCTGGTAATTGGTTGGAGGGTTGTATCTAAGGACACCAGTATGAGATAGTCGTCAGACAATACTAAATTCATCCTACCTGGTACACATTATGAATACGTTGCATTCCCTTACCGGAACCCTATACCCTTCAAAAACGCGAGCAAATCGAAGAAGACCACGCCCATTGTTCGTTGTACACTCGGGAAAAACTACCACCGGGCGCTTTGCAGACTGTCGGATCTCCTCAAGAGAAACGAAAGAAACTGATGAGGATGACTGGGGAGTTCTACCCGTGGTCCGTACAATTGATAAGAGGGACACTCGGCGGAAGCCGCGGATAGGTAGACGTGGACTGACAGATCGAGCCGGAACGGATATTGCGGCCGAACCAGTGCCCGTCTTGCGACCAGGCCTGTAGGATATAGTTTCCCCATCAGGAGAGGACAGTGATGGCTCGGGTTCCGGCTCCTCAACAACAGGAAGGATAAAAATGGGGTTGAACCTGTGAAATTTAGGTCTGACTTTTCCCAAGTTAAGCGTTGCACATACCGATATGAGAGCCACAAGACATCGATCCATGAGCTCCAGTTCGAGACGATGATGTCCCCAGCCTTTGGGTTCCAATTGCTATCCGACAAATTCCTAGTAAGGGTCATAAAAAATACCATGTCTGGTGGAGAGACAGACAAACCCTCGCTTACGAGCCACCTGCTCTTCCGGAATCCATAAAAAGCCGAGCACATAAAGGGTAAGGCGGCTTAGGGTTCTCGTGCTTGCCCCTTCGACAAGGCGATGGAGAGGAGGAAACGGTATCTCGTTTTCTAATTTCGAAACGAGACCGCTAAGAGTGACATGACAAACTTACGAGAAGTGCGCATAACCCATTTACTAGAACGAAATGGACAACGGCGATCAATATGACCACCAAGGATCGTGAAACGGCAGATGTGACACGAACTGGTGCCAAAATGGTGAACCAGATGTCATTTTCTGGCGGTGGAACCGGCGGAAGAAAGGGCTGAACCAATTAACTCGTGTCAAGGAGTTTATTCGATGGGACAGGCCAACCTGTATTCCCGTTCCAGGGTCCTGTTCGCAGTGAGAGCTAGAATTAGGAATGAGTGTACTGAATGCTCACTCGGAATGCAGAGAACTTTTCCATGAGGCGAGTGTGGTGGTATCCGCTGGTTGAACGTGTTTGACAGGTATTAGAGCCCCGTGTGTAACGATGAATTCGTGAGGTTCTGTTACAAGAGTTCTTCACTGCATGAAATGAGCGATGTAGAATTATTTATTATTATTTATTTACTCATTTACTTTCAACAGGCACGTGCGGGCAATCCGTGACTCGTCACGCGTCACCTTGTGCAATGTGCTTCAAGTTGTGCTGCACTGGCAAGAGCGTGCTGATTTCTGCGATTTCAGACACTTGAGATACACATATACCAGGTGTGTACTCATGGCTCCGCTAGTGTGCAGCTCGCCCAATGCTTGTCTGCGCTCCCTTGCTGTGTCCGCTTCCACACAGTATCAGAAGCTTAGCTTCTACGGAAAGGTGAGTGACAACACTATTCCTTGTGTTCCCGTAGTAATCGGGGTTAGGCCGCCATATGTTTCCTTCTCCTCTTTTATGTGTGCCTGATCGCTCTCATTGCTTTAATCACCCCAAGTCGCATCGCCCAGCTTCTGTATGATCTCGCTGTCGAAATTCGCCGTCTTCCGTACGGTTATTTCATATTCATGACTGCGATTGGTATGTACTTTCACCCTGCATTCTTCGTCTCCTAATGAAATCGTTCAGTCTTGATATCATTTCCTCCTTTCATCGGCCATTCGACACTCATGAACCTCTGTGGTTTCACCTATGGCATGTATGGATTCATTCCTGCTGCGTTCTCCACCGTTGGCGGCTCGGCACTTGTATTTGTCCTCTTGCGCTCTCTCTTTAGTGATCGCTTACGCAAATGGACCACTGCCAACGAAAAATGGGGAGCGCTTGAAGCTGTTATTGTCAGTACCCGCACGTCCTCGTACCATTCCCTGTCCATTTTGTTGAGTGGCAAATAGCGCGCGAGGGGCTTGCCCCTCATTATCCTCATCCGCATCTCGCCATTTCCTCCCTGGGTGTACTCCAACTCGTTGTTTGCCGTGAGTTCTTCCCATTGTCAGTAACATTAGCTCCTAACCGCCACACCTGCGTAGAGCATTGAATCCGTATCTCTAGCACAATTTGCACTCGCCACCCTGTTCGTACTTCCGCGTGTGATGGTTTACGTTTTTGTGGGTTCACGCATCGCGAGGCTCTCTGATGGCGAACAAAGGAGTCATATGGACACCAGTATGTTACCCCCTTCGTCTTGTTGGCCAGCTTACCATCATCCAATTAGCGACAAGGCTCATCAATGCTTCCTTAATCGTTGGAAGCATTGTGATCTCGGTTATTTCGAGCTCGTATGATCTTCCACTGTCTGCTGTTATTGTTGTCTTACTCGCAACAGGGCAGTTTACTATTTCGTGCAGAAGGAAATCAGATTATTGAATAGCGGTCGGTCCGCCGCCGATGGGCTAGCTACTGAGGCACCAGAAAATGCTGAAGAGAACATTCCTCTTCTTGTTTCCTAACCTCAGCAAGACTATCAACATCAAATCCTTTACGTACATCCTGGAGTCTGAGCTACAACCCATACCAGCAGTGGAATAACAATAGATTACTTACTTAGAACACTAATATTATATATCGTGCGTAGAAAACATCTACGATGTCTAGTACAGATGCAGGAACAGTAAAGACAGACTTGCCCCGACAAGGAACACGAGGATGAATATTCTGCTGTCCTTTGCCCTTCGTCTCGCCTCTCTCAGTTGCACGTTACCCTTCTCAACGGTAGAAGTAGTAGCTATCGCATCCTCGTAGAGCTGTTCAGTAACCTCGGTCTGACGTGTGAGGTGCGTAACGAGTTCCATTTGCAGGTTGCTAATGTCCATCAAACGTGCCTCCGCTTGCTGCACTGACTCCAATGTATCCTGAACCGACCGTAGGATGTTTGCATTTTCTGTCTCAAACTGGAGAATCTGCGATTCAGTCAGTTCCAGCTCTTCATCGTCGTCATCCGAGTTCTCCACGGAAGGAATGGACCCTTGTGGTTTGGTGGCTGTACGACTAGAAGCGGAACCAATCGTGGCAGCGATACCGGAGACGAGCGCAGAGGAAGCACCCCCAAGCCAGCTATCACTGGTTGTTTGCTGCTTTCCTTGTACGACATTCCGTGAGGATATCGTCATAGCCTCGCGCGCGGCGTTGGAACCGAGGGTACGCGAGCGTTCCAACTGTCGTTTTACACGCTCCTCCTGTAACTCCTTCTGGTGCTGGCTCGCCTCAGTCAAACGCCGACTGAGATACCACGTTATGCTCGCATGGTGGGCAGCAAGATATTCTGGGAGCGTGGCGGAGGAACCTTGCACCAATCTCGTTGGGAGGAATCGCGCCAGTGGATTCATGTTTCGCGCGGCCAACTCCATACGCCCTATTCAAATCGAAAGATTCGAAAGGTTTCTATGCTATGAGGTGAACTGAAACTCACGCTTTTCGAGCGCCTCCATCTCTCTCACTCGGTCCGCACAGCGGGTGAGTATCAATCGGGCTTGGAGATCAATCTGGTCCCTTTCCTCATTTGAGAGATACTTTATCTCGGACCAGAACTGTTGAGAGTTGTTCAGGTCAAGATTCCGAGGACCTTGCCGGACAAGCGGACTCGAGCCAAAATCGACGTTAAGGTAAGGTCGCCGGATGTTTCCCAATACTTGTGTTAGAGAATTGATGTGGTTTAGCTGGAAATCGCGTCAATCGTGGGTGCGAATACTTGGATAATGAGCGTACAATGATGTAGGCCTCCTCCATGTAACGCTGTCCGAAAGTATCACGAGGCTCAGCTTCGGTCGCCAGTTTTCGCCGTTTAACCGGCGGATTGGGGACCTGTTTTGATTTTAAGACTTGCCGGAAGTCCTGAGTACGGTCAGTATGACCCATGGTGTCAAAGAACAGTGAGTAAGGCTGGTAACAACTAGTCGGGAGGGCGTGTTGGGGATCACCAGTCCAAATCACGTGACATATATAAAAATGGTGGAACAGAGCCTCTCCCACTTCTGTTTTCATACCAACTTCGCTGAGAGCTGAGAGCATTGCCCAAGTGCAGATGGCAGTGATTGTCTCTCAGTGAAAGATGGAAAGTCCTCGTTTGAGGTATGCGGTGTCTCCTCCACCACCGCTTGCCATAGTTTGCGACTGACAGCTTACAATATAGTCTCCAGTAAATAAACTGTCGTCCGACTCAAAGAATGATCCTCGCGAGGACTGGGTTCCTCTCATGTAAGGAAATATTGTGACGAAGGCGCATCCGTTGCCTGTACCTCTCATTGACGCAGCACCGTCGGCTCCCTGTCGACATCATCGTGATCCGAATTGCGATCACGATTAAATGAAACTATCACTCACGGCAAAAGTCATCTGCTGCTCTCAGCGTAAGCCTACACGTCGTGTATTCTGCAAGATCAAGTACATCCCGTTCCCTCACTTGAAGACAATTTATAGCAGCTACCTCTTCCAGCTCCTTGGACTGTTGCGGTGCTGACCTGGATTGACCTGTTTTCACTGCTCGGCTTCTGACGAGCTGAACCAACGCCGAGCCAGTCAGATGTACGCACCATCGTACGTCCAACCGTACGAGGCTCGGGCATAGACCTGTGGGACCAAACAGATATTGTAGTTCTTCGTCTGATATGTCGCTGTCGTGCAGATGGAGTTCCTCCAGCTGAGGTAGTAATGTGAAGCAAAACACCAGTTCTTCCCGGGATAAATCTACATCGTATAATTCTAATAGTTCTATGCGAGGTGATGACTCGAGAAAACGGCGAAGGGGTGGGCCGGCAGAAACGTGCTCGTCTCCGTCTCCCGGAAAGCAGCGGAGGAGAAGCATCCGGAGCGCCGGAGCGCGCATGCTGTCAAATGCCAAGAGGAGCTCAGGAGATATTGTAAACGTCAAGGATTCAAGTTGCGGTAGCTCCACCACTTGCATGGTATCAAGGTCGTAATGGTATCCCGAATCGATAGAAATCTCCAACGTCAAATGTTTCAAGCCAAAGAGATTGGCAAGAATACCTGTCCATCTGGAAGCGAAAATCGGATTTGGGAGGATTGTCGGTGAGAGAAAGAGTTGGAGATTCGTTAGTTGGAAAGGGATGCTCCAGCGAGGTAGGTTAGGTTGCTTAATATCAAGTTGGTGCAACGAGGGCGCATTGTGTACGGCAGAAAAGTCGACCAGGTCTCCCGTGGGGGTATCCCAGTGAGTCACACAGTCAAGCCTGCGCAACTGTGGGAACGAGTGATGCATGAGCGACAAGATGTAGTTTAACTGGATGGTGTCATGGGTACGGATGGACACGCTCTTCCACTGGGTGGATCGCTCGAAGAGGGCAGAGAGGACCTCTTCCACGGAAAATGCATTCGAGGGAACCTCGAGAGTAATATGAAGTGGTGATTGCTGTGCCCTGCAAAGCCATAGCCTCGTCTTCGCCAGGGGATTACCAAGGCCATAGTCGATGAAGATGCGAGACCAGACACGCGGATATTCTGCTGCCTTCCTCCAAGCGAAGCATACATGGGATGCGACGAGAGGAGCGAGGGTCCAGCCACCTTCGGCGCAGACCTCGAAAATGTCGGCTAGGACTTCGGGCGGTAAACGTCGCGCGAGTGTGATTAATGACCGATGCTGTCGAATATTTTCCTGGTACTTGACCTTGCGCAGACGAACCTGCTCCAATTGTGCTATGATTGCGTTGATTTCAGAATTTAGGCCATCGATGATATGCTCGTCATGGACTATTGCTCGTCCAACCATGCGGATATCGTCTTCCGAAGGATAGCGATAGGAGGACATCCTCCCTGCGATCTCTGGTAACCTAGTACATGTTGAGTATAAGAGAAGAGTCCTACGGCAAGCACGTACACCATGGCTAGGTTGGTCGAGTCTGACGTGACTTGTTTGTCACACTCGTCGTTCGCTTGCACCATCCGCTCGTGAGTACCATCGCGCTGTCTGTCTCGCCTGATGATTCAGAGTGGGTGCTTCATCGACCCGTGTTGTTCGTTCACTGGGTTGAGCTGGAGACTACAAATGTTCTGGATACTGCTGACATTGTTCTGTTACGTCGCGTTTTTGAACCGCGCTCAACACTCTTTGACAGACTTACATGGACCCTCGCCGGGCGCGCGACCCCCGGCTTGCGCGCGCAGATCCCCGCCTGCAAAGAGTTCCTTCGGGCTCGCCTGCCCCACCGCCGCCATCGAACGATTTGCATCCAATCCCTCAACAAGCGCAATACCAAGCAGCACCCAACGCTAATTCAAATGCGCCAGCACCATCAAACAGCGATGCATCTTCTACCTCTGTATACAAGCCACGACCCCTATTCTGCGTTGTTTGTGCCAGTAACCAGGTGAACTCGATGGTGATATCATTATGAAAAAAAGCAGTCTGACACCATCCAGAATCGCTCTATGGAGGGACATCATGTCCTCCAGTAAGCAACGTGCAATTCCTTTCGCAAAGGGAAATGGGGTTTACTGATCCAAATCCAGAAAGGCAGGCCATAGAGTCATCTCGTGCGGCACAGGCTCCGCCGTTCGCCTGCCTGGGCCATCGATAGATAAACCAAATATTTACTCGTTCGGAACACCTTACAACACAATATATGACGAACTCCAGTCGAAAGATCCGCGTCTGTGAGTTGGAGTCTGCGGCCGTTGTCGTATTTAGGCTTATGGGCGCAAGGTATACCGCAAATGGGCTGTTGCAGATGCTAGACCGTAATCGCAGAATCAAATTGGCTCCAGAACGGTGGCAAGAAAGTAGAACCATCGCTGATGTGGTGATCACATGTGAGGAGCGCTGTTTCGACGCTGTATGTGATGGTGGGTCACCCGAAACATGAGGTGGCCTAATTAACTGATAGACAACATAGATCTCCTCGGTCGTGGCGGCGAATTCAACAAGCCCGTACACATAATTAATATAGAAATCAAGGACAACCATGAGGAAGCACTTATTGCTGGTAAGGCTATGCTGGACCTGGCTGCGGCGGTAAGTTGGACCGATGGCTTGGATCATGGGCTGATCGGAGGTTATAGATCGAGGCGTCGCAGGATATCGATGAGGATATCGACCGGATCCTTCAGATACAACAGGAGCGACATCCGCACAGTATCTTGCATGCGGTTGCGTATTACTAGATCACGCGATGATTGCAATAGAGTTGTTGCCACATTTTCACTTTTTTTTTTCCGTGAGAAGTGAAGGCGCCATCATTCATCATACAAGAATAACCGCCGGTATAAAAAGGAGGCCCAGATTTGTTGTCATCGTATTGTATCATGCCTGCCCTCCGTCTCGGTTACATCGCGCCCGATTTTGAGGCTGAGACTACACAGGGAACCATCAGATTCCATGAATGGATCGGCGATTCTTGGGTATGATATTCACTGCGTCCATCACCGTTGTCTGAAAGGGGTTCCAGGCCGTCTTGTTCTCCCATCCCGGGGACTTTACCCCTGTCTGCACCACTGAGCTCGGCGAGGTCGCTCGCCGTGCGGAAGATTTTGCAAGGCGGAATGTCAAGGTGATCGGCATTTCTGCCAACGGTCTCGAAGACCACGTCGGGTGGGTCAAGGACATCAACGAGTATGGCGCCAAGGTCGGCCCTACCAATGTCCAGTTCCCGATTGTAATGCGAACTTTGTTCCATGTCTTCTGCACGCTGACGATCGCACGCTAGATTGCCGATGCGGACAGAAAGATTTCTACATTGTACGACATGCTTGACGAGCAGGATGCCACGAACCGTGACAGCAAGGGTCTGCCCTTCACGGCGAGTGCGATCACCCCCCTAGCACAAGCGACCCCTTATCTCCCACAGATCCGGACTGTCTTTGTCATCGACCCCAAGAAAGTTATTCGCTTGACGATTTCCTATCCGGCTTCGACGGGGCGGAACTTTGATGAGGTACTTCGGTTAGTGTTCGGCTGTTTCATTCGTCCAACCTGTGTTAACTCCATTTAGAGTGATTGACTGTGAGAAAATGTGCTTGATCAGTGTGTTGGAATCTAAAACGTGCGAGACTAGCCCTACAACTCGGTGACAAGTACAGGGTGACGACGCCCGTGAACTGGAACAAGGGGGACGACGTGATCGTGCATCCGTCCGTCACCAACGACGAAGCCAAGAAGCTGTTCCCAGACGTCACTTTCCACAAGGTACGTGCACGACCTTGGTCGAGGAGACAGCGCGCTGATGGGCGGTCTCGCAGCAACCCTACTTGAGGACGACGCCTCTGCGGGTGGAGTGAATATGAACACACGATGTACATAACATACTTGTAGTAACTTGCATATAGTGAAATGTCTTATTTATTTGTCCAGACACTTGGACAAATAACGTCACAACAAAGACGCGTGTGCCCGACGCGCGTATCAATCAAGGAGTTCGATCGAAATCGCTCCTCAGACTGTCGCTTTTAATTCTTCACTACTCCGAATTCACTCGCAATGGCTAGTGCTGACGGCGGCGCTTACAGGTATGGATTCCACACCGAAACCTGTCTTCATCTCACCTCTTCCTCCAGTTACTCCCTCACTGTTTTCTCTCCGAGCGGAAAGCTGGTGCAGATTGAACACGCTTTGGCCGCTGTTTCTCAGGGGACCACAAGTCTCGGGATTAAAGGTATCATCATACTAATGTCCGCCTGCCGGTTGTTCATTCTCCCCAGCCTCAAATGGCATCGTCATTGCCACGGAGAAAAAGTCCTCGTCCATACTGATAGACGATTCAATGATCGAAAAGGTGGCAGTGGTCTGTCCCAACATTGGAATCGTGTATTCCGGCATGGGTCCCGATTTTCGTGTTCTCATCGCCCGCGCACGTAAGAGTGCACAGGCATACTGGAGAGTTTACGGAGAATATCCACCCACGAAAGTTTTGACTCAGGAGATTGCGACCGTCATGCAGGAGGCCACACAGTCCGGGTAAGTGGATTGCTACACGCGACTCGCTTGCTGAATCTCCACATTTTTTTCATAGAGGTGTGCGTCCCTTCGGCGTGTCGTTATTGGTCGCAGGATATGACACCCATCGCGGACCTTGTCTCTATCAAGTCGACCCATCGGGATCATTCTGGGCTTGGAAGGCTAGTGCAATAGGTAAAAATATGGTAAACGCAAAGACTTTTCTGGAAAAACGGTAAGTTTTCCGTGTGTTGACTCATCACAGACATGAAACTGATACTCCTTTCACGTAAAACAGATACAATGATGATATTAGCCTGGAGGACGCAATTCACACGGCACTTCTAACCCTTAAGGAAGGGTTTGAGGGGCAGATGACAGAGAAGACCATCGAGATCGGGGTGGTCACAGTTCCAACGGCGGAAGAACTCGCCGTAGGGAAGGAAGGAGGGGAAACCGGGCGCCCTCGACCTACTTTCCGTAAACTAACCGAAGAAGAAGTGAAAGACTATTTGGCTCTGTGACATGTATTGTATCTTACGTGCGTTTTACTCTGAACCGCTTAGCTCCATTCCGTTCTTATGCTCAGTATTTGTCTTTCACGTGGACCGCTTGCAACAACAAGTCTTTCGTTTCTCACAATTTGATGCATCACGGCTCTAAATTTGACTTCAGCTACGTACTAGACTGACGAAAATATTCTCCGGAACGTTCAGTGGTATTCAGCGCTGATCATGAAAAAGGAAATTCGGCAGCTTGTCACCCACCCCTGATCCGCCAGCCATCATTCGTTCGTTTCATTCACACCTCCTAGTCATCGTGAGGTTTCCACTCAGTGCTTCGCGCCTTTTAATTAATTCCTACCTGCATTTAGTGAAGCCACACACTCTGGTCAGTTCGAGCCAGGTTTTTGCCCTCCTTCAAGCCGCCCTCCGGCATGTATCAGATTAATCGGCGAATTTAGAATTTCCTCATCCTACGCGACAAGACACGAAAGGGTTGTGGTTAGACATCACATGCCACCTGCCAAGCACAGATACATACGGCAAGAAATTCGCTGCTAGTCTTTGATCGATATTTAAAAAGTGGGCGGTTGTGCTGTGGTCTCCACCACCCTCTTTTACTATGCCTCCTCCCCGTCCTTCAACAACAGATACTCAGCAGCTAGCACAGAGAAGACCACGTATCGCAACAGCGTGCGACAACTGCAGGACTGCAAAGCACCGTGTGAGTATGCATCCTCGTACAATTCCCTCTGCCATGCTCAGGCGTCTGAACCGCTAGTGTGAACCCGTGGAGTGGGACACAAGTAATTGCCCATGCCGTCGCTGTGTTTCGCTGGGGAAGACGTGTATCTTCTCCCGAGCAACTCGCTCCCAGAGTCCGAGCACGGGACCCGGCACCCAGAGCCCTGGACCGAGCCGAAACTCCATCGCATCGCACTCCTCTGATGGCGCCGCCGTGGAACTGACTCCGGCTCTGGGCTCGGAAACTAACGTTCATCACCCGTCACGGCAACCCGAGTTGGCGCAAGACCCGATGAGAAGGTGGTCCTCGTTCGTAATGCACCCGCAAGAACAAGGTTCGAACATCACCAATATATTCCCGCCTGGGCAGATTCCGTATGTGTATCCCTGGTTTCCTTTCGAAAGGGTTTCTCAAAAGAAATCTACAGGCTTCAGACGACGAGGTTTTTACTCACGGCAACGGGCATGGAGACCTACGCACATTGCCTGTGAGACATCTGCTTTGGTGTTGCTAGCCCTTCTGAAACACAACTTTAGCTCGAATGTTGCTCAGGGTTCTAACAATCTGGAGCCTAGCTACTATTCTCAAGACTACTTTGGCACGTAAGTCGGCATCATCTCCTTAGATAGCCTTGTTCAATGAAGGTTCTCAGGCCTGACGATACTTATATGGACAATTACGCTACTCAGAGCACAGGTGATGATGTACCAAACCTGGGGTTGTTGATTTTCACTAAGCTTCTTGATCCCATTTCTAACGCCACTCAATAGATATGCCCAACCCGACGATGGCTCTATCCATGAACAAGGCTCCTCAGGTGAATGCTAATTCACCAATTTGCTCACGATACCTTTCGCCTTTTGCTCTGACATTCTATGGATTTCATTACTTTTCTTGTTGATTCCACTATTCCGTGCTTGTTTGTTATTTGTTTCGTTCCTTTCAATACTGCGACACTCACCTGCATGTGGGCGTATGGATGTCGAGGCACATGAACGCACGCTGTCGTCGCATGGCTAGGTTTGCATACTAGACTCACATGGGACAATCGAATGACTGCGCAGTGACTAACGCGGGGTCGCCCGTCTGAGGCAGGTCGAATCAAAATCGGATTCATCGATTTTTAATCGAGCGTTGAACGAACGAAAAAAGGAATCCGATCAGCTCTGTCTCTCACACCTGACTGGTGAGGCTGGCTCACAACAAGTCAACTGAGCATCTTCTTTGTGCTTTCCTGTCTTGAACGACGACAAGCTCCGTCGAGGACGCAATTACTATACTGGCTCAGAAACGCGACTTCCAACCTCCTCCATCGCAACTGATCGACCTGGAACGAGTTCGCGATTCTCGGAGTCATTCATGTCATAATTTGTACACCAAACCGCGTTGCTTTGTGCCACATATGTCCAATGCTGATAGGAGTGGGACAAGAGTTTGGTGACATCCAACGTGGATTGGCATGCAACGTGTACACCGCCTTACTCTCGACGCTCAGCCACAGTGATAATACCATCCGAGTGGCTTATGCCCCTCCTGTACCATCAAGACTCGCGATGAGGATCTGAAAGGTTTGTTTCACCTCTCGTTTAGTGATCCTGGCATAACGGCTTTCTGATCCATACATCTGTCCACGGACGTACGTTTGTTCACTTCATTTCTCGCCCGTATATTTAAGTGATTGGGCTATTTTCACCTGCAACACCGAACAACCAACAGTCATGAATGTCGTTTCAGAAAGAGCAAGAGAAGCCTGCGAGTCTTGTCGCAGAAGCCACAAAAAGGTTATCCATCCCCTCTATTAATGCTGGACTTGTCCTCTTATCCGAGTCGCCACTATAGTGCACATACGACAACAACTCGACACGCTGTCTGCGATGCGAGAGACGGAACACGCCGTGTAGTCTATTCTCATCCGTCGAGGCCATGGCTGTCGCCCAGCAAGGTCCTCCGCCATTGGTGACTGCAGGATCTGGCCCGGACTCATGGGTCGAACTGGGAACACCCCATGACTCATCGGCGTCCTCCACCTTTTCGTATCAGTTTCCGCCGCAAGAGGATTACTATTGGGCCAACCCGGCCCTGACAGGGAATACGCAGGGCGAATACCCTGCGCATATGATATACCAAACGTAAGGACCTATATTATCGGACCATGCACGCTCTTTGACGTCTTTTGCCCGATCAGCTCTGCGAGCCAGCACGAGAACGAACGGTCAGGGATGGATCAGAGTGGCCCGTATGACCACAATAACATGTTTAATGGTCATGATGGCACTTGACTGTTTAGTGTACCCACATGCAATCTACGTGAAATGGTCGGCGTCGCCGGGACGAACCCGGGCTTACATAAATCTCGTACATGCAGCACCGATCGTTTGTTCGAGTCGTGTACATGCTTGCATGCCTGGCGAGTTAAATGATATCTCTTCGCTCGTGTGTGCCACATTTCTGTCATTTCGGAACGCCGCAGAGCACGCCCGAGTTCATTCCTGTACGCACATTGACACTGCTTGGTAGCGGTGCGCTCTACATAGATAACGTGCTGCCATGAACACAGAGGAGTGGGAACGGGATTCATTTTATTCTCTCCTTTGCTTCAACTTACACTTTACACATAACGTACACCGCAGTTGGTCAGCATGTAGCACCAAAGGGACCTGATTCAGCACAACCCTCAGAAACACATCTTACAAGGGCCATTCGAGCTTCTCGCCAAAGTTCCAGTGAACGGCCTTGACAGACGTGTACTCCTCGAGCGCGTAGCTGCCGAGCTCACGACCTACGAATCCCCAGATCAGCTGTTGTGGACAGTAAGTTAACGTAATATACCTATTCCGCTCTGCTTCTTCCCACCGAAGGGGACATTATTATTGAGCATGTTGTACTGGTTGACCCAAACCTACAAGGGATCGTTTGATTTCGACGAACAAGAAGACAAGATTGCGTACTGTTCCAGCCTCCAAGGCAGAAGAGACCCTCATACATTGGTTCGCGTCATCTATAGGCACTCAGAGTTAGGTCCGTGTGACCCTACGCGCACGGAACTCACTCGAGTGCAGTCCAGCGCCAAGTCCGTATGTGGTGTCATTTGCTAGAGTTATCGCTTCTTCCTCCGTCTTGAACTTGCCAACCGAAAGGACAGGGCCAAAAATCTAGACAACGGTTTTAACGGGGTGCACCAACTTGCACATCCTACAAGCACCTCATCCCGGACCTAAATCGCGTATCAGCGGAATTCCCCGAGTGCGCCAAAGTATCCTTACGATGTTCATGTCTTGTTTGATGTCCGTGAATACTGTGGCGTAATTGTTTCGTCTCTAGGGACTGAAGAAACACGGCCGGAACAACACTTACTAGTCGGCTCCACGAAGTACCCTTTTCCTGGGCGTTTATGGCCACCAAGTGCAACCTTTGCACCCTGAGCCTTACCATTCTCAATGTACCCCCAAACTTTGTCGTATTGAACTTTAGAAACCTGTGTAAAGTCATAAGGCTGAAATGAAAGATAGCGCGGGAAGGACTGACAACAGGGCCACCTCCACTCTTCTCATCAAAGCCATCTCCGATCACGAGTTCCTTCGTTTTCTGCACCAATAAGGCGACAAACTTGTCGTAAACAGAATCTTGAACATAGAGACGGGACCCCGCTGTGCAGTCTTGGCCGGTGTTATAAAGGATACCTAGACATGCCCAATTGGCCGCTTGCTCGAGGTCCGCGGACTCGAAGATAAGGTGCGGTGACTTTCCCCCGAGCTCCAGCGATACCTATTTGGTATCCTTAATGCATTGTCCTAATACCTATGCCTCGCGGGAGTAGCATGTAAACAAACCTTTTTCAAGTTACTCTTTGCCGCGGCTTCCATAATTTTTCTGCCAGTGGCAGTAGAACCAGTGAACGCCACTTTGTCAACATCCCTGTGTGCCGAAAGCGCCGCACCACCGACGAGTCCTAGAGAAGGGACCGTGTTTACCACACCGGGGGGGAATCTGACCGCGAAGATTGAACGATTTACATAACGGCAACAAGGTTTGCGGCGGTCTCACCCTGCTTCGGCGATGAGCTTGGACAACAAGAGTGCTGTGAGCGGAGTTAATTCAGAAGGTTTCATGACGATTGTGCATCCACATGCAAGCGCGGGTGCTACTTTCCAGGCCCTAATATGAAATGAGAGATTATGGTGCTCCTACACATGTGACTGGCCAGCTTACCACATATTGATCGGGTAGTTCCAGGGAATGCTAATATATATGTTGTATCAATGGTGGTCGGGTGTAGTGGAGTCCCTACTTACATTTGCCCACAAACTCCGATTGGGTCATGTCTGGTGAATGCGAGTTTCCTCTGGTTGTCTACCTCTATCGTCTAGTGTGCGTGGGAACTGTGAGAGGGGGTAGGTATCAGATTGTGCGCATACGAATCACCTGCCCAACAATTTTATCTGCCCATCCGGCATAATAGCGCAGGCACTGGATAGTGTCACCGATATCAAAGTCCCTGAAGAGCGAGGAACGTGTCAAAGAGTGTGACCGAGACGAAGAGGGTGTTTCATTGCCTGGCTATTTTGACTGGTTTCCCGTTGTTGAGACTTTCGACTTCTGCGAGGATTTGCTGATCTCTTTCGATGAGGTCAGCGAGTTTGTTTAGTAGGCGAGACCGCTCGAAGCCTGTGACATGTTTTCCCCAGGTAGTGGTGAAAGCTTTGCGAGCGGCGGCGACTGCGATATCGATGTCCTTCTCGGACCCTGAGGTAGGATCGCACAGTGGCGATGAAACAAGGATCTGAGTACTATACCTGCAACGACAGAACAAATCACCTCCT
>JBBPKX010000001.1:7038-25727 GCA_038089435.1 Boletus austroedulis | reverse complement strand
GGTCGCCGGGTTGATAGCGCTATCGTTATCTAAGTGTGGATAGGATCAACGAGTGGCCGAGTGCGTACTTGAGAAGCTCTTTGGAATCCGCAGAAGGAACAAATTCGTTGTTGATGAAGAGACCGGTTGGTATTTCGATCTCCCGTTTGGTGGCAGGAACGGTGATTTTGACGGTCTGAGCCATGGTTTCACAGGGCGTCGAGTCCTTGGACGAGTGACCACTCAATTTATCGCCGTTATCGGCGCCACAACTCCACAGTGACTCGGACTGTCGCTGTCGCTCTGGACGCTCCGGTTCGCTATAGGAACTCTGGTCGGTCGACCAGGACGAGCGACGACTGAGTCTGTACTACGGGTCTGTGCCAGCAACCGAGTTTTCCCACAGTCGTCGAACACCCGCTGCTCGTTCTCCGGCTCTCTCCATCACCACTACCATTGACATGATGCTCACGCGTGCACCGCTCAGCGTCCGTTCCAAAGTCACTCGTCTGCGCGTTGCCCAACCCACACGCCATGTCCATGGTCATGGCGAATACCACGTACGCATCCTTTGCACTCCCATGCGTCTCACTCATCATTTCGTGGTCCTCCTTAGCACTTACCCTTTGCGTTCCCGGGCAAGAAACGCGCAGCCTTTGGCATCAAGCTTTCTCTTTTCCTCCTCTCGGGGTTCAGCATTCCTTTTGCCGCCGCGGCGTTCCAACTGTAAGCCCCCCATTACCCTTTCGTGTCCCTACTTGATTCTGCGCAGGAAGAAATCCGGCGCTGCTTGATCGTACTCTTCCAAAGTAATAAGCTTTTGCATTGGTCATTTTCACCAATTAGAACCCAATGTATACAAACGGGCCGCGCAATCAAAAACTCATAAGACGGTTCACACCGCATCTCCGTTGTCCTCAATCTCCACAAGCATCTTCTCAATACGTGCTCGAGCACCTTTGTTCGACCCTCGTTTTTCTCGACAATCACATGTCCTTGATAAGAACTCCGGGTTGCACTGCACTGCCTCGAGTGCACGCACAGATGCTGCACGCCCCGCAGCTTGGGTTGTTACACCAGTCGCGCTGGCCAAGGTTATCTGATGTATGACACCTGCGTGTTGCAAACGTAAGCGAAGCAGCCGTCATAGGCAGAATGACTTACAACGGCAACGTGTTTCCTGTGTCGAGTCGCCCAACTCCTTCACAAGTTCAAACTGCTGACATCCATGTGACTGCAACAGCTCAAAGAGAATCTTGGTTGGATGGTGTGACAACGTTTTCAATGTGATGTGCCGGTCATAAAATGGCTTGAGCACTTGATTAAAAAATTTCTCTGCTCCATCTAATGTGAATCCATCCGAAACGTAAAGGGCTCCAATGATGGTTTCCACGATGTCTGAAAGCGCCTATTAAATAATTGCACGTCAGTGTGTTACCCTCTGCCCCATGACCCGTTCGATATACCTTTGGGGGCTCAATATGCAGCCAGTATTGCCTAGCAACGCTGTCCTCAGCGGTCACCCCCGCCTCTAGTCGTTTTGCCTCCACCTGTTGGACATAAGTCTCGAGCGCAGTTGCCAGTGTATAGGAGTCAAAGTGAAGATGCTTGTGTAATCCACACGATACACACAGTGCGGCGAGAGCTGCATTGGAGACCATCGCTGCCTAAAGTACCATCAGTTGGAGGATTAAATAAACGGCAGCAGCATGCAGAGCCTCCCTTCAGCATTGTCATGGCACCCGGTGGCAAATTGTCTTCGCGACGAAAGATGTATCTCACCGTCACTAACCATGTCAACTTGGAGCCAAGATTTTACCGCAGACACGTACAAAAGTCAAGGATAGCATCTCCAAGGAATTCGAGCCGCTCGTAACAAGTGGCGTCGTAGCCGTCAATGGATGCATGAGTCTGGAATATTCATGTCAACATACTTGCAGAATTTCTCTTTGACAAAAACGTTCACCAGTGCCTGCGAAAGGAGATGGGGGAGGCGGAAGCGATGCCCGATGATTGCCTCAACAGCTTGTGTCGTACCCTCACGGAGAGGTCTGCCAGGAGTAGAAGGGATTGCAAGCGCCATCTTGCGGATGTCCTGCCATTGATGAAGGAGAGGGATCGGCACCTGCAATGCCTTTGCAGCCTGGAGTGCGCCATCCTGTCCCCCAGACATGTACGCCGCTCCAATAATGGCCTCTGTGACATCCGCAATTGTCTTAGTCAACAAGATCGTCAACACCGATCTTCTCCATTCAGGGTGGTCCTTAAATACCTTGTCGCCCAGCCATTGAGTCACATTCGCGTCTCGTAATTTCTTCTTCTTCTTGAAAACATTGTTCGCAATCTTCTCCTCGTCTTGACTAACTGAGTCCGGTGTTCCCTGCAAAATATCCGCCGTGATATCAATTTCATCTCCGCTTCCTGCAGGGTCTGCTATACTTGACGCGGATAGAGAATCAACGGTGAAATTCGGAGGATACCACAGCTTGTGACTAAATGGTTTACTCTGGACATACTGCGGTAAACCTATCCGATCAGCATTTTGCATCAATACCTTGTTGCTGATAATGCGTTGGCGTGCAGTGTGCAAGGCCCCCTCGTGTTGTGCTGGGTTGGTGACAAAAACGTAGACGGACGCGAGATACTTTAGAAATGAATCCCCTACATCAGGTGTGAGTCATGGCGCGGAAGGGTGATGCGGCAACAAACCAAAAAATTCCAGTCTTTCATAATCAACTTCAAAACCTGCGGAAGGTGCGGAAATGGCGGACAACAGGAGATTCTCGTGGATTGAATACCCGAACAAGTTGGCATTGAGCTCGTGAACAATCAAGAAGTCTTCTATCCGTCTCGTAATGGAAGGAAGAAGAAGCGCAGTCCGAAAGGTGCTGCACGATAACGTCAGTATTCGGGAGCGGCACGCCCAACTGGCAAGATTGAGTTCGTCACCTGGCAGGAATAGTAAACTTGGCACTCAGCTCCGGAATTAAGTCTGGGAGAGTGTCATCATCCCGCTCCTCAGGGCTGAATCCGCTTACATTTGACAGCCGCTTTAACTGGCTCTGTGGCGGCGGCCCTCGTGATCGGATTGAGGTGATTCCCAGTCACAGTAACTCCGGACACCTCTATGAGGGGCTGCGAGTAATCCGATAAGCCATCAAAACATTTCCGCCGAGCCTTGCAATATTCGACCAAATTCGCATACCCTGCCTCTCGCTCGAGTAACTGTGAGTAGACAACCAGAACAAAAGAATTTTTTTCTCTTACTGGGCTGTCTTCAGGTCTGCTTAAAGGAGTCAAGTCCTGCCGTAGACGTGCGGCATAATACCGCCGGGTGAATTCCACCGAGCGGTCTTGCACGACAAGGTCATGCACTCCTTCCGGGGAAGTGCGAAGTTCCTCTAAATCGAACTCCACCATCGATGTGTTACCAGCAAGTTCGATAGTATCCCATGATATGTATTCTGCGAGGCGTGATGGGTCCAAGGATGAAACGCCAACTTGTTCAGGAAGTTTGAGCGGCGCAAACATGTAAGCCATCTTTTCCAAGGAACAAACGAGCGGCTTGTTGGAGATTGCTCGGCAAAGCCTTAGAGTAAACATGTAAATGGATTTCGTGCGTTGTTCGTCCAATTCAAGAGGTGGTGCGCGGAAGTTGCTTACGGTCTCTGAGGTCCCGGGAAAGAAGAGACGAAAGGACGGGATACAGGGTAGCGGTTGACGAGTCAGGAGCATGATGGGAGCGTAACCACATCGATCTACACAGGCGACGAAAGGGAATAAACGACGTCTATAGAGACGAATGGAATTCGACCAAAAGAGGGGTTGCTTGCGGGGATAGCAACGACTTCCAGACACTTTGTCCGCGGCAAGTGCTGCTGAAATAGTTGCATCATGTTTGACGGGGGGCGGAGCCACAGGGAATAGGTTGTTGTGGAAAGCGCCATGCTCATACAATTGTAGACAGGCTTCGTATGCGGCTGATCGGCGAGCGTGAGTAGGGGTTAAGCGGGCAGGTCCAGTCACATAGCCGATGGGCAGGCCATCCGGTAGCGTCACAATACAGATCCATGCTTGCTGGTGTTGGGGAATAGAAACTTCTCTCGTGATCAACAATGGTGCACCAGAGGAGTTTGTTTTCTGCGCGAGGGCGACGAAACGATAGAGAGCTTCGAGAGCATCGTGTTCATACAGCCGTCTCCCACTCACAGGGTCCTCGATACAGGGACACGAACTCGTATCGGCTTCGTCACCGAACTGGTAAATGAGCCGATTTTCCGTCAGAAGCGATGGTGGAATAGGAACCCCTCCACTGTGGATAACCACAGCAGTCCACCATTCGTTGAATGCTTCCTCCGAAAATCGTGACAACGCTTGACGATGTTCATCGCTGCCATTCTCTACCATATGGACGAGACAACTGGAGGGCAGGCACGCGTAACCGCATGAGTATGAGAACGATAGTTGGCTCTCGAATACATTATATCTGTAGATGATGAGATACGCATCACTATTTGGACGATTGTGGTCAGAGCAAACCTGATGACAAGGAAAGCGGGAGGAATGTCCAAATCCTCTAGCATTTTCGTCAGGATCAAGAGGTTATACTTCCCTGTTTCGAAACCCCGTCGTACATCCACCTAAACAACGTTCAATGATCGAAAATACGACCGAGGCAATATATATATACCTGATAGTGGGCATCGATCACTGGAAGGTTGCCAGTCACAGCGAACGGACGCAAGAATCCCAGGCTATCGGTCATTACACGCAACATATCAGCCATAATAGTTGCAACGCAACCTTGGCGCACTACGGACTATAAGTTATAATGGATACAGCGGAGAGGTCACCCACCTAAAACAATGCCACGGAAGTCCTCTCCACATGGCTCATATGCCCTCAAAGCATGGACTAGCTGGGAAAATTTGGGGGTAACATTGAAACCTCGAGAAGAAGGATTTGTATTCGGCATCGAAAACTCCCAGTTTTCGATAAGATTCCAGACCTCCTCTGCTCCCTTCTCTATAGGATTACTGCCATCTCCGGGGATCGTCCCGATCTCCCTCAATGCGCGGCGCCAAATGAGATCGCTAGCGCAAGACCCCAGTTCTTGCAACGCGCAATGTGCATCCTTGAATAAGGACTCGTGTATAGTTGAACTGCCACTAAGTTGGTGGATGTCCTGCGTGAGCCTACTTTGTGATCTCGGGTGAGTGGGCTCATATTGTATGACGACTTGTAAAGGGCGAAGTCGCGGGGGAGTAGAGTACACAGTTTTGGCAAGGAGGGAACGCTCCATTGTCTCAACTTCAGCACCCGTGACCGGTAAACCGAACGCGAGAATCCTTGGTCTTACGAATATGCTTGGGCTCCGGCAGAACCATTCCAGGACATCAGTTAATGGTAAGCCCTTCTGTAATGCTGATTGAGCCCCGGTTATAACAAATGCCAGAATGTGCGAAATAGTCCAGATCCCTTGAGTGATACGGCTGAGCAATGTCTGCAGGATACGCCGTGAATATTATGAGGTCAAGATCCAGCGTACTTACATCGACGGAACATACTACAACCTGATTTACAGACAGATCCGGAGTATCCTCGTAGCTATTGCATGCAGAGACCCGTAGAGAACATTTGCTAGCCATCTTTGTTACCAATTCACTTATATGTATATTTTCCCTAGAGCCATAATTTGAGCATCGCTTAAGTCGAGCTCTGGAAAACAACTTACGGGACCACTACGATGGAAACTTGGTAATGAGGAGAGCCTCTATCGAGGGGTACAGTCAGGCTCTCTGCAACCCACGTCAAAAATCTGGATGACAGGTCTGCGATATCTGTGCGTGTTGGTGACGTCAGGAAGAGAAGAAAGGTGATAAGTGGGTTGATACCATACCATCAAAGCGATTGTTTATAACGATGGCTAAAGAATGATGAGTAACGTAATTTGATGTGCTAGTAAACTTACTATTGCGAGCCTTCGCGAACTCCAGTAACTCATCTGCGGAGGTAAAGGTAAATGGTGGGGACGATGAGTGTTTTCCATGCGAGGGCTTCGCTTTCTTGGAAGACCGAGCGAAGTGGGAGTCACTAGTATCTTGGCTACTCGGTTGTCTCGTGCGCTTCAAACACACCGTGTTTAAATCAAGTTCCGGCGTGAGACCAGAAGACGTTTCAAGAAGCGCGGTGGGACTACCAACATCGACTCCTTCTCCCGGTCTGCAATCTTGCCAAGAGTCGAGACGTGTTGGATGTAATTGACGTGAGCTATCTTTCCAGACCTTGAGCATCAAGGAACGTCTTGAAAGATGACGACCGAACGTCAAGACGTCAACGTTCGACTCTAAGTTACAGTGCTAGTACTGGTATTCAACTATTACCCTACAGGGCAAATCCCAAATAGGGTTCGCGGGTTCGCCAATATCTTTCTCACTTCCATGACGGGCTCCAGCGTTGGGCCACACAGGTTTCGCGAAAGACGTACAACCTGACCGAAATGGTGAACAATGCCCCAATGATACTTGCGCTCGCAGAGCACCTCTCGTCAGAGTCTACGTTGCCAAAGCCCATTCCACGACGTCAAGTAGACTCCGAGCTCTGCCTTCCTGTGCGGCTCCCATCTACAGGTCCGTGTGTTCGCTTGTCAGTCCACATTATCGCCAACGTTCCTCAAGCTTTTTTGCAGCGTGAAGCTAGCCAAGTTGCCCCAAAGGCCATCCTCCAGCAATTGCGTCGCAGTCCTACTCCCCCCACTAGTCCTCCACCGTCTGAAGAGCCCGAGGGTAACTCGATAAGCGAAAGGCGAGATAGTGCTTCGTCAAGTGCCTCTCCCACATCACCAACCGCGCCATCAAGTTGGACCATCGGCATACCGAAGTTTAATTCCGCCAAAACATGGAAAGAGCCCCAAGTATGCGCTTATCCTTTTAATGGACTTGCAATTCCTCACCGGAGACTTGTCGACAGCCTTTTGAAGTCTTCAGGGCCATTGAGCATAAAGATATTGTCTTCCTTATGGAAGTTCGGGATAGAGCGTTTCCGGTCAGTTCCCATTACCCATGGAATACACGGATAATTTAACAACGAACAGCTTCTCCTACGCAAAACGGGTGATGCTACTCCCCTTCTCCATGCCATGCGGATCGGTCAATCGCACAGAGATGTAGCAATAATCCTTCTCGGTGCCTTCTCACGTTGGATAAATCACCTTGACGACAACGAAGTACAGTTGCCGAAGACTAGAATTATCTTGAAAGCTCTGAGTGCGAGAGATGATCCTCACCATCTCATGTACTCACTTAGCACTAGGAACAAACCTCAAGCTTGCGATTGATTATGGCTTGCACAAATCACAGAGCGACCTGATAGCTTCCTTCTTGCAGACTTTAGTTATGAGTGAAGGTGACAAGTGGGTTCGAGCCCAGGTGTCCACTGTTTCGCTTGCACTGCGGTCAGGTACAGCTGGTAAACCTGTCAGTACAGCTTCCGCTGCCGTGCGGAAGTTTGCGACCAAGGAACTGAGCAAGGCTGATGCAATAGCTTCGCTTGAGGATTAGTAAGTGGAAGTTCATCATCCAAAAGCATTAGGTCTTAACAATATTTCAATAGCGTGGCCAATGCTACGGCTGATCTCCTACTACTTAGTGCTTGGTCAATGGCGCTTGAATCGATTGAAGGTGAACAGATACCGGTTAGTATTCCTGTAGTGGCTTTCCTGCATGAGATTTACGTCATTCAGTTTTATTACTTCGCGCGAGATGACAGGGTCTTTAGGGCTTTCGCTGATCGTATCGACACACATAGAAATGCAATTCATCGCCATCTGAGTCGTCGTTTGAAGTGGCAATTTCGTGTGTTACGCCAGGTGCTCGAAGGCCGTAATACTGCCTATACGGTCTGTGTAAAACCTTCATTATGCTGAAATGTGCTGATCCAATGCACAGAGCAAGGTCGAGCTTCTGGCAGGCGAGCTCGATCAAGGAGAAGGTGTCTGACTCAAGTGAAGTGGTTCTAATGCATCCATTCTTGAGTATTCCGAGTATACCAAATTGACTGGGACTGAGTGTTGGTCAATACCGGCCGAGCAAAGGCATGCTCGTACAAGGTGCCCTGTGGACTTGATGTCATATCCAACAAGGCGTATAGTCGAGCAAAGAATAACACCCTCACCACGTGCTCATTTCTTTCGTGTCCCTCTCGAATGCCTAAAGGTCTATGTCCCATGATGTATGTGATATTCTCACCTTACCACACATGGATGCACATGTCCATGGCATACATCGCAGTCTAACACAGTAAGATAGACTGCCAGTGTGTATGTATACTTTATTTAAACTAGCAGGTCCAAAGTTCAGTAGAATATAAAGGTCACAACAATAACTTCATCCCTGTCCACCAAGACCAACTGCCAATTAGAACAAGGCTGAGTAGTGCGAATGGCAACTTAAGTTGGACGACTGTGTATAGCCAAATCGTGGCAAACTGAGGGCACTGTATCATAGAATGTGACCGTGGGCTGGATTGTACAGAGGGATGATGCATACCTGTGCCATGTTCTTCAACCATGATCCACGATTGACGAGCCATATCATGCGCGGGCCGACACCAAGAGAGAGTAAAAACATTCCAAGCTGAGTTACCGTGTTGTTCTTGTGCCGAACGGCTAATGTATCGTCGTAAATGCTTCGGTCAAGGCCACGATTTAAACTAATTGAACTCACTATAGAACATGAAAAGTGCCATGACTAGTATTCGAGTGAGTTCGATACCACTTCACGGTCATGAAACGTACGCGGAAACGTATTTACGAGTCTGTTCCAGATATCATGGAAAGACGCCTGTTTTGCATACTGGTGGTGGATCAAACTCGAGATTTATCGGTCGTTGTCAGTATACATGGTGCTATGCACTTGCTTGCTCACATGTCCATCATGATGAGGAAGAAAGTGTGCGGCATTATGATCATGAGTGCATTGGAGATTTCTTCAAAGAGTGGAGATGGTCCATCGTATTCCTCTGGGTCACTGGCTGTGACCGGTTCTGTGGGCATGGACGGGGATGTGGGCAGGCCTTGGTCGGTATTTTTGAATCTTTCAAGTAGACCGCTCTCTCGTATCAACCGCCATTGCTCTTCTTCGGGTATTTCTATGAGAGGTCCCTGTTGTGTAGGTGATTTGGCCTTAGTCTTGCGGTTCTTCGACATGGGCGGAATCAAGATGTGCTCTCGGCGAGTCAAACACATCACCACAAAGAACTCCGAGTCCTGGCCATGACATTAGCAGCACAAAGCGAGGAGGAGAGACTGCTCAGCATACTACATGCTCATGGACAACGATTCTTAACCGCGTTCGACATTCCAGCTACATCAAAATGGGGAGCAGACTCAGACTCGTGCAGCTCTGGGTCCGATTTAGAGGAAGAATGGACAGGTTTCGGTTCGTTACCCAAAGCTACGCCCGGGACGGCGTCAGATTGCGGGGATGACGGTGTGTTACAATACATCGCCTACGTTCTGTCGGATCGAGATTTTCACAGAATGAGCATCCAGATGATCTAGTTGCGCGTTCACGTCGCACGCCAGATGTGATGGTGTTCCTAGAGTCTACACGGGAACAAGCAGCAAATAACCTTCCGTCCAAAGAACTCAGGAAATCGTTCATGGTACGCCGGTCTCAGTGTTGCAAATGTCACCCTCAACTTCTTGTCAGTCATCCAAGGTGTCCAACATCACTTCTTCTGCCGCACAATCTACATCCAAGGAAAAGATACCCGGCGAAGAGTCGGATGATGAACGGTATGGGTCCCTCATTGCTTCGTTCATTTAGTGGTGCTTTCGAGAATTCTGATTTACTGGAAAGTACGAATGCCCAGAACGACGCCCTCCTCCATCGTTTAGTGCACACCAAACTACTGTCTGGATCCCTTAACCCTGAGCTCAAGCTTAATCATGCTCAGAGGGGGAGTGCGCTGGCAGGCCGTGTCCTAGAGTTGGCAGGACAGGCCAAGCTCGGCAAGGGTGAAAGCAAGTTCCGTCAACACCTGCGTAATAAGGCGGCGAAGCATGTGCGGGATGGCTTGAATCGGAAAAAAATGGAGCAAGATAAAAAGACCCTAGAAGAGGTAGGTACTATTTATATAGTTACTTTCGATGTTGTGCTGATCTTGTCACAGGCCAAAAATTTGGGCAACTACCATCCAACTCTCAAGCGAGTTTATGATTCGAGTTCATCTTTTGTATCGAAGAAACGACCCAGAGGGCTCGGGATGGGCGTCGGAAAATTTGTTGGAGGAACTCTCAAGCTCAGCAGAGAAGAGATTGCGTCGGTTACAGGATCAAGGAAACGAGATAACAATCGTCGGGGACGGCCGCGTTAAAGATGTGCATTGACTTAGAGTACAAATACTGGCGGCTCTCACCAACCGTCCACGCTTTGTCTACGACAAATGCGTTACATAGTACATTGGCATCGTCCGGAGAACACACAGACGTTAAATCATAGCTGTACAAATATAAAAAGGCAGATTTAGACGTGCAGTGCCTGCAGCCCGCTAGTAATCTCAGCTTCGTCTTCCCGGTGCCGCATGGAGGTGTGTGAAGCTGCATAATCTCTCCCCAACCGTCTGTCATCGGAAATGGAGCTTTTATGTATTTAGCTTGCGTAGAACGAGGGTACAATGGGGCTTACTTTGGGTATTCCTGATGCGGCCTCTCTAGAGACACTTGGCTCCCGTGGCTGTACGTCCTATGCGATGCTCGAGAGGGCATAGTGGACACCTCCGGTCTCCGGTGATGTCTACGTTCACCATGCTCCCTGTAGCCGCCGTGTTCTCTGTAGCCACCGTGTGCTCTATGATCCCTATGATCCCCGTCGAAATCCCTGTAGCCTCTGTGATCCCTGTACTCGCTGTAATGTGGACGGTCAGCGTGGCTTCTGTACCGGCGATCGCGGTCGTGCCGGTCTCTTTCTCTGTAGTCCCGATGTTCCCTATGATCCGAGTAGTGATCATAACCCCTACGCAAGGGATCCGAGTGATGGGTGGATGAGTAACTCCTGTCTCGTCCGAGAAGGTTCTCAGATACTGTCAGACACTGCGACTATATCTCACCTGTATTGGCTAGAAGGAGGGTAAGCATCGACTCGTACAATCTGAGGTTCACTATACCCTCGATGGGATCCTCTGTGATGACCATCATACCTGCTCATACATTTAAGAGGATGGTGATACGTGAGATGAATTGCTCTGACCTATATAATTCCCTTCCATACTCATCCTGAACCACAAATGGACCTGGACGTGTTGGCCGGGACCTTCCGCTGAAGTCTCCGACTCTAAAAACGACAGAAACATCATTACACGGGAAATAGGTAGAAGGTAACCGTTACCTAGTTATTTCGTTTCCATATTCATCTTGGAATATTACATTCATCCCACCTGGAATGATGTAGTATATGGGGCCCTCTTTCTCATAACCATCCGGACGAGTGTACCTGTCGAAATAGATCTCATTGCTGTGGTGCTGACGGACCTTTCACAAGCGAAAGAAGAACAAAGTTAGTTTTCGACCTCCTTCGAATAAAGTAGGGAACGAACTTCGCGTACTACTTCGTATGGATTGTTGCCGTAGATATCTGTTGGTGATCTCGAGCCTGGTACATAACCCCCAGGGTAATTACGCGGAAATGGCGGTATCTATGATGGATTGCTTAGAAGCCATCTTCGAGAATAAGTAAAATTCTGCACGTACCACTCTCTCATTTGGATGCAACGGAGATGGAGTACGCAAGGCTTCAATGGTATGATCACTCCCAGATGACCTGCTATGGGAAGGTGTCATGACTATTGCTTCATCGGGGTTGATCCGCTCCCCACGACCACTATGGAACGAGCTCGCGTGCTGTAGAGATGGGCGGTCTAATAGTCTTGGAACATCTTGCAGCCTTTCCGCATGCTCACGGTGCTCGCGTTCGGAAAACGTCTCAGAACCGGGATTCTCCAGCGCTGGCCCGAGAGGAGGTAAGGACGAATCTATCTTGCCAGGCCGTGCATTGAGGGCGCCTCCCATCACTGCATCGGGGCTGTCGACTCGAATGTAGCCCTCATTGTAGTCCTCTGCATCCGTCGGGGACCGTGATGGCAGCGGAGTGAAAAGCTGATGGTGCAGGCTCGTGAAGCCGGCTCAGAGATATCGTCAATCAACATGGTTGCTTACTTCGGGTTCTCTTCTCTGTGGTGAATTGGTTAAACAAGAGTCTGCACATGCTGCTGGATATGACGTGCCTTTGTACTCGATCTTCTCAAGACTCGCGGCTGTGATTGCACTATAGGCTCTGGTTGAAAGTCGGCATCCAACCCCGGTGGATAACCTTGGGGGTACTCGTTATATATATCGGGATCGCCACGATGAGCACGATTGCGAGAACCGGTGAATGCCTTGAACATGTTGAAGGGCATACTCAGGGTGTGGGCGGGGGCTGATGTGTAGCGGTTTAAGAATATATGGTGGGTGGGCACGAGGCAGCCGTATGGCTGGGCGTGGGCGATATGATCAGCCGTCCCTTCTATTGCAGGGGATTATCATATTGAACGCGACAACGAGGCCCATCGATACTTCAAACTCAACTTGGGTGTCGAATACATTGATATTACCATTGTTCAGTCCACAGAAAACCATCAGACCACCGTATAGACCGAGTCCAGCTTCAATGAAGTGGACATGAATGCTCAAAATTGCTATTTATGTAAAGGCACCGAGCGCGAGATAGGCCCCATATAACCCAGCCGCATCACTGACACGCCACCAGCCACCATGGAGCTACGACATCAGGCCGCTTAAACCGCTGCCTTGATGCTGAAGTTGCTTCACCTGTCCGAATGCGTGAGCGACTTTACCAATCGCTTCTGCGGTCGCCGCTACATTCGACAGATCCAAGGGACCGGGGTTGCTGCATGTGATGGTAAGTCTCTCGGACAACGTTCCAAGGGCAAATTCCAGTGCACGAATAGACGCATCAAGGGATACGGAAGCAGCTGGTACAGCGAGCTGTCCGTCATGATAAGCAAGATAAGGACGAAATATAACTTGATACTTACGAGTTGAGTACTTCGTAATTCAGAACTCGCCCGGCGGTGGAGATCCATGGTCAGCTAATTGTAGTGTTAGAGAGGATTTATCTACAACTGTTAATAAAATTACCTTGGGGGTCTGAAGGGGGGGATCCAGAGTGGGAAGCTGAATTGGCTGCGGGCTATTTTGGGATATAGCCCTGCTTCTGTCGGATTGCTGCGAGCCTCTGGTGAGCCCACGTTCAGATGCCGAGGCTGCTGCAGAAACGGGGACAAGACGTTGCCATCCTTCAGAGTCCTCGGTAATGTATATGGTTCCACATATGACGCATTCCTGTCAGGAAGACATTATACATAGTGACTAGGTTTGCGAGAAGGTCACCGACCTTGCGAGGATCTTTGTCAATACCCGTCTTGGGGGGTCTCACAAGCGGAATTCCATAACATCTTGTATTAGGACACTCTTCCGCCAGCATCGCCCACCCCTTTAGTAAGCGCTTCCCGATTTCGGTCGACGCCTGATCTGACTGCTGGCGACGCCGAATCATGTTCTCGGTCTCAACTGGAGGGGCAAAGGTAGGCGAACTCAGAGTACTGGAAAGATCCGTCGGCGGGGTTGACGGCCGTGAACGAGGTGATGTAGAGGGAGCAGTCGAGGATGACTGAGACTCCATCCCATCACTCCTGGACGACTGAGCTTCATCGCGGGGGTAATGCCTCTGTGAAATGACAACAAGGGATTGACTCACTTTTTGGAGGCCCGTCGCAGTTGGCACAATAACGGACAATAGGTTGTTGGCCATCCGGCGACCTCAGTAGCGGTACCCCTCTGCAAGGGGGTGCAGGGCAAAGGGAATCCGTGAGGACCTGAGACGTGATTGTTGTAAGTCGGAATCTACTGAAGGCCACGGCTCATACCCATCCTTTCAACATGTACTCTCCAAGCTTGTTGGACACATTGACGGCCCCGGTCATATTGCTGTGAACCTAGAGAGGGGCCTGATATGGACAGTCCACAAATGGCCATAGCCATTCGTTAAATGATCGTAGTACAAGAAGGGATGACACGAGTCGCTTACGCTGGTATCTTGGATCGAGTTAGAGCAACTTGTGATGCGAGGTGACGAATTCCGGGCGGTGCGATCGCTCTCGGAGCACGTGACGTCGGACCACTGCAAGTTGCCACGTTAAACGCTTCGTTCACTACAAGTTCACTCCTCCGCGTCATGAGATGGCCAAAACAATGGCCGGTCCCAGTCGCGGTCTATCTCCTGACGGATCTTGGGTACCCCATCCTTGCCCAAGCATCTACCACCAGGCCGGGTTTGTGGACCAGTCAGCGGAAACACACGTTTCGGTACGCCATTGGACTCCACGGTTTCGCTGAAAGACCCACGTGTCGCACCGTGTAGAAATGCCACTCGCGACCTCTGGTATCACGGTTTCAATAATTATATGTCGAGGGGTGCGTTTTCTGATATTTTCTTGTTTACGACCTTGCCAAACTAGTTTACAGCTTTCCCGCTCGATGAGGTGACATGGTTCATATAACACGTCAACTGCGCAATATTGACCGATCCAAAAGTTGTTACCACTTTCCTGCACAGGGAGAGGTCCAGATTGGGAAAACCCGTATGGTTGTCTCGCATACAGAGAACGACACTAACAACTCATTAGAGCAAACATACCATTCAACGACGTCTCTGGAAATTTCTCCCTAACACTTGTTGATGTTCTGGATACCCTGGTAGTACTTAACGACCCTCCAGGATTCCAGGACGCAATCAAAAATGTCATTGATTGGGTTTCCTTTGATGTAAACACAAAACCACAAGTATTCGAAACGACTATCCGTGTCCTTGGTGGCCTATTGTCTGGGCATACGTTTGCTAGCGAGCCGGGCCAACCGTTTTATCTTCCATGGTACCGGGGACAACTTTTGGACATGGCCCATGACCTTGGCAAGCGACTATTGCCTGCATTCGCGACCCCGACTGGACTTCCGTATGCTAGAGTGAGTACTTTTTACATTGATCAAACATGGGGATTCACATTTTCTCAGATTAATCTTCGCCACGGTGTTCCCCTGGGGGAATCTGTAGACACTTGTTGGTTATTTCTGCGTTTCAACGACCACATCTCATTCGATCTTAGGTACCGCTGGAGCAGGTAGTTTGATAGTAGAGTTTGGCACATTGAGTAGGCTCACTGGCGACGAGCGCTTCGAGAAGGTCGCCTACAAAGCATACTTTGCATTATGGAATCGCAAGTCAAATATTGGCTTAGTGGCCAATACCATCAACATTTGGACTGGGGTCAGTCCCAATTCATCTTCCCTCTTTCCCTTGCCTTTTCTGGTACTCACTCTGGTCCAGTTATGGACATCTCCAGAGATGACAGGAATCGGTGCTGGCATAGATTCTTTCTATGAATATGCGCTAAAATGGTACATTTTAAGTGGTATGTTATCTGCAACTCTGCCGAGTTCTTTCCTCATCATCATGTCATAGGGGAAGTCGAGTTCTTGGATGTCTGGCAAGAGGGATATGCAGCGGTCATGCAATATGTTCGTTCGCTTGACGGTCACTCGGTAAGAATATAGTCCTCATCTTCCTGTCACTCACTATTGACCAGCCTTAGTACCGTATTGTCAACCCACACACAGGAGATCAGCTTTATACGACGATAGATTCTCTCTCCGCCTTCTGGCCGGGTTTACAGGTTCTCGGTGGGGACATTGCTAATGCTATCAGATCTCATTTGATTTGTGAGTACCCGCATAGGGTGGTGTCCCCTCTCACTCTGATTCATATGCAGACTGGAACATTTGGAGACGGCATTCTGGACTCCCTGAGGTGTGGGACGCACATGCTATGCAAGCGACATCTTTCCAGTATCCCCTTCGTCCTGAATTTGTCGAATCCACTTGGTATCTCTACAGGGTATGTGGATGTAGTGGCAGTAACCATCTGATTGACTTTTTGCTTACCACGTCAGTCAGGCCACTCGAGACACCTACTATCTCGACGTCGGAGAACGCATTCTAAGGGATCTTACCATCCGAGCGAAGGTAGATTGTGGGCTCACGGGAATCAAAGACTTGCGTACCAACGCAAGAGACGATAGAATGGAGTCGTTTGCGCTTTCCGAAACTCTCAAGGTACCCATTTTCTCTCGTTATAACTGTAGCCGAGGCGAATCTAATCACGTATTTTAGTATCTGTACCTTCTTTTTGATGAAGAGAATCACCTGAACAGTGATGATTCCCATTATGTGTTCAGCACGGAGGGTCATATTCTTTCCCTTCCAAAGCATGCCCTCCGGCCTATGTCAGCTTCGCGTCGAAGACTTCGCAGGGAGGAAAGTCTCCAATGCCCTGTATATGATCCCTTTCAAGGGTTTATTCTGAATGGCGTCGTCGACGGTCTTATGCGTGGAGTGGGCTCGCGCCCTGACGTTGACTATGCAAGAGAGCTGACCGGACTGAGACCTCAACTACTGGATGAACACTATTGGTCTCCTGATGGCCGGTGTCTCATACCTCAAGTCGATCCATTTGTGAGAGCTGCTTGCTGGGTTATTTGATTCTTGACTCTTATATTATGGCAGACATATGACTTCGTCATGTCCCCTGGAGGGCGTGTAGTTCCAGAGGACCCGAATCCTGGAAGCCAGAAACTGCAACTTGTTCCGGATGGATTTTTACTCCAGAATGTCACTGGAATACGAGCTCGTCTTGTTAGTCGCCTTGATGGGAAAGGATATGACATAACTAAACGTGAGTGATCCACCTGTTTCATCAAGGTTGATGCTTAGGTCCGTGCACTAGTTGGTCCACACTCTGTTCGGACCGGTCAATTGGTCTACGTCAACGATACAGCACTACTCTTTCCAGAGGATGAATTTAAGATGGCACGAGTACCCTATGTCCATCTGCGAATATTCCTCGACACTATGGATCCTATGCTCCCAACTCGGCCTGGCATGGTCGAATTGAACGCCGATTTCCACGCGACTGCTTACACTGCTACATTCGGTGCAGATGTAACCATAGCAGGAATATCGCTGGCATTTGGGCGCCCCGAGGGGGTTCGGATTCGAAGAGACAACAGTAATGTGCTCGGATGTCAGCCTTTTGACCAAGACTTTGATGGCGATGCTGCATTCGTATGGAGGGGTGAATGTACCTTCCTACAGAAGCTTATCTATGCTCGAGACGCAGGTGCCTCTGGTGTCGTCGTTGTCAACACCGACGATAATCCTATCAACCCCTCAGCCAGTTCAGATGAGATAGCAGCAGCTGGTGAGCTCCACGATGTTGCACTCGTGCTGCTGCCACGTAGGGTAGGGGAGAATATTGCTGCCATGTTGGGTGCTTCTGGCTCATTCGGATATGGCAATGTTCTACTTTCCATCGACTCGAAAGGATGGTCTAGTCAACCAAAAGCTGAGGAAGACGAGCATGGTGATCAAGGAGAGCAAACACCACGTGTACTTTACATCAACGGGCACCCCTTATTGAATACCCGGCTACTGGCATAATTCGTTACACCAGGCCACTACAATCTGCTAATTGCCTGTCAGTGGTGTAACAAAGTACGAATTTGGTGCTCAAGGAAATGTTTCAGGTGTTCTTGCGACAAGTTTGTTGTGCGTGGCCAAGCCTATGGGTTGTTCGCCAACTTCCTACAAGAGGGGTGCCTGAAGTTCACATATCCCCCCGCGACGCTATCAGGGTGCATCGCAGATAAGACGACGAAACTTCAGGCACGTAGTAAGCGAGAAAGCACCGCGAACCACCGTGGCAACGGAGCAGCCATAGTCAAGGTACTGTCGGGTGTACGAAACAAGTGCCCAGCGTCAGCGGCCTGCCAACCAACTACACGTTCGATGGTAGTAAAGTTTAATCCAGTTATATTGTCCAAACCTTTTCCAGAAGCGACATGAGTTGCTAACCTGCGAAACCCGGTAGTAATAGTGACGGTCGCATCAGATGGCATTGACACATCGACTCACATGCCAGCAACCAAGAATCGGAATACACTATGCTGACACTATCTACAAACAGCTGATTTTCATGGTGCAAGATGGGCACGACACCAATAATAGAGGAAGCCTGAACGTGCCGTTCCGAGGTTTATGATTGAATGATTGAATAAACGGGATCCTCGATGGTCCAGTTCTTCCGCAACGCCGACACCTCGACGATAAACAAGTACTCCAAGATGTTCCCACCCTGCATATGGACTAGTGAACCTGCCGCACTGGCGGAGCCCCCTGGAGCTGAGGCTGAGTAATGTGTCAGTGTAGAGGCTGTGCCGACGCGCACCAGTAGCGATGAGATCATCCACAATGACAACGTTCTGTCCGTGTCGGATAGCCCCCTCTTGCATCTCGAATGTATCCTGGTGTAAAGAACGAGTCAGGAATGACACGGGCAGAGAGACAACCGGCGGACAGTGCCATATTCCTTCTCATACGAGACCTGCTTGCACGGTCCAGGAAGCTTTCCCTTTTTCCTCACTGGGACAAAGGCAGCACCAAGTCGCAGAGCGATAAGCGGACCGATGAGGAATCCTCTCGCGTCCAGGCCGACGACGACATCCACCTTCTTGCGAACTGACTTGGGTATCGTATGAGA